>VXAC01008663.1:259796-336491 GCA_013399225.1 Rhipidura dahli
AAAAAAAAAAAAAAAAAGAAGAAAGAAACAACTACTCGGGATGCCTTTTCAATAATCCCCCTCCTCCCTTAAGGAAAAAATAAAAAGCATCCAGCTGCTCTACCGGAAGAAGTGCTGGTTGCCATCTTGTGCTGATGGAAATATATTGGTGTGTTTTGCCTGCTGGCTTGACCCGCTGGGGGCGGCGGGGCTGGGGGTGCGCGGGGCCCCGCATGCGGCGGCTCCGCAGCCGGGAGGAGCTCGCTGCGGTGGGGCGGGGGTGCACCGCAGGCTGGGAGAGGCTTCAGGGCGCTTTGCCTTAAAACCAACTTATTTCAAATAACCTGAAGCTCGTAAGGGATACCTGTTGGTCTCCTGTCCCTTCTCTGCTCAAGCAGAGCACTCCTGTCTGTGTTTTGCCTCCCCTGCGAGGGGAAATGCTAATATTTAATACAAAGGTAGTATCCGTTTCTCTCATGCCTCCTGTTCAAGAAGCAGCTGAAGTATTCGCCATCCTTTAACCAAGTTCTGTAGTAAAATGCTTTGCTGGCTTTTTAAGGAAGTGCCTGCTTTTCCAACTCCAATAATATTGCTTTTTCCAGCAGTAGTGTTTAATAGGAAGGTGCAGTGCTATGTGACCTGTGAATTCAAGTAAGGGAACTGAACAGGAACTTCTACAAACATTTTTTTTTTCCAGGAAAATTGCACAGCCTGTGTGACAGCATACTCCTTTTGTTGTACTTTTAAATGCCTGGGAAATATCTAGTCCTGGAACTTTTTTAATGTGGGTAAATTTTGACTATTATGTGCTTAAAGCTACTCATCCTGATGGTCATTATAGCCTTTGGTTAGGAAGTTCTCAATCAGTAAGAAAAAATAATCAACCAGCTGACACTGTTTGATTCAAGTACAGGGTGAGGCTAATTCACATACATAGAATGTGTAAAATCACAGGATTAATAAAAAGCCTCTAGCACGTTTTCCTTGCTCTGAAGCCTCTGAAGTCAGGGAATGAGGAGCGGGCAGGGATTCCCCCACTGCCACTCAGCGCAGGGCTGGAGCTTCTGCTGGGATTTCTGGCTGGTGCTTCCGAGCGTGGCAAGATGGATCCACATATCCCCAGCTCTGCGGGATGAGCAGAGGCTGGGTGATCGTTCTGCACTCAGGGCTCTGTAGCAGGGGCTGTCCACAACTCCAACTTTCAGCCAGAGACAATAGTTTTTGCCTCTGACTCAGACAGGAGCAGGATCTGGCCCCTCAGGCTGCTAAGTCACAGTTACTTCTGTCACTTGGGGCAGTCTCCCTGGACTTGAATGCAAGGTTTTCCTTTGGAAAATTCATTTTTTGAGACACTGGGAATCAAATCTAATGACAAACAAACTGTTACATTTGATTTTGGTGAGGGAACAGGTGATATCTTTACATAATGTCTGTTTCTATGGGCCACACACACCTGGTTTCTGTGTTAATCTGCTCTGTGGTTGTTGCTGGATCTGCAGTTTATTTTAGCAGGAATTAAGTTTAGGTATATATTTGAGCTTTAAGATACTTGAATAAATTTTATATTTCTTCAAGATAGTATTTAACAGACCTAATCCTGAAAACTGAGGTACACTTTTGATGGAAGTTCCAATGAGTTAAGCCTAGTAGTTTATGCTTTTCCTTGAGCTGTTGTTTAAAAAATAGTAGTTTTGCTTTTATATCTCCTTTGTTACAATTAAAATTCGAATCCTGAACTACTCATGTCAAATCCTATGCTGTGGATGCCCTCCCTCTCATACCTGGCAGTGATTGAGAATACCACCTTGGGGTGTGTGGAATCCCAGGAGTTGCATTACAGTGTGCCCTGCATTAAGTGCCTCAGCAGAATTCAAAAAGTCATTGAAAATTGAAAGCCCACTATGACTTCTTTTTTGTTTGTTTGCTTGTTTTCTGGAAGTTTTGCTGTTGCTTAGAATCCTGACAAGCTTCTAACTACGTATTGATTTTTCTTCTCTTTAAAAATCTTTGTTAAATTGAGCTATTTCATTCCTAAAATGATGTGACAGCAGGTGATAATACTGACACACTGGTCCCTGGCCATGCAGCGGACCCTTTTCAAGTGTGGTAATAGCTCATGGAGTCATTACACCTCTGATTTCTTTATTACCTAATTAGACCAGCAAAAAACGAAGCCATTCTTGTGACACTGAGATAAATGTTTCTATCCCTGTGGCAGTATTTTACCAGGCCTTTGTTTGGTTTTTTTTTAAACAACAGCATTTACCTGGAAAGGTGCCTATTTTTATTTTACTGCTGTATTTCCCATTCATCATTTCAGCCAGGGGAATGCAACTTACAGAAATAGCTCAGGCTCTTACAATGGGATTTCTCTTTATTCTATATAAATGCTGTAGGGAGTGATTAATACACAGTGGTTTCTCCTAGTAAGAGTTGACATACCCTTGAGTTTTCCAGCGTACTTGAAGTCAATATGCAACAATATGGTAAGAAGATAAATGTTCATCACTTCTGGAGATAAATTTAATACCCTTGCACTTTATCCTAGCTTTAGGTGTGGCTATATAATTTATTTCATTAAAATATTCCAGTCTTTTTCCTTACACATCCAGTTGTCAGGTCAGGGACAGTAGTGCCAACTACACATTTTATTCTACATTTCCCTGTGTCTCCCCAGGGACTGGTCTATCATGTACACAGGGATTTTGTTTGTTTGTTTTTAATGGATTTGCAAACAAATGTATCCACAAGAGCTGTTTTGAAGAGGACTTTCACAATAGTGCCAGATTCTTCTCTTACAAGCACTCATGCAAATCCTAATTTGTTAGAGGTACAATTGCAACCAGGGTAATAAGGAGCTGCTACCTTTGGTTGTAGGCAATTAAGTGAATGGTAACAATGGGCTTGGGAGGATGCAGAGGGGTCTTGAAGGCAAATTAATGTGTTTTGTATGAGCAAGTTGTTAGTTTGGCACACACAGTGGTCAGTGGAAGCAGTGAGCACCCTGATCTATCTATGTGTGTTAGAGGGAGGGAGGTTTCTGTGGAACTCTTGCTCTGAATTTCACTCTCACCTAGCAGCTGCTCAAATGTTTGGAAACTGCCAAGAAAAACCGTGGTGGATGTGTCAGGTTACTTTTTTACTCTGATGCAAAATGTATGAATAGGGCAAAAGACACAGCTTGGGTTCATTGAATGGATTTGCAGAAGAATCTGGAGACTTAGATTTTCAGTTTGACCATTTAAATTCCAACTCTGATAGCTGCAGTTCTGAAGCGTGTATAAAACATCCAAATAAAAGTAAGCCCGGTGGCAACTGTTATCTCCTCAGAAGTCTGCTGGCACCTCTGAGGCCTCAGAGACCTCAAGGGTACAACTGACATGAAGACTAAACTGCTCTGTCATCCCAGGAGTGCTCCTGCTCTTCCTTGACAATCACAACTCTGGTGCCTCTCAGGAGCAATAAATTCTTGCTGAAATAAATAAGACCTTGGTGTTCCATTGTGATTTTCCTTATTTGCCACCATTTACCTACAGATGTGTTTCTTACAGTGCTTAATCACATGGCACTGAAACATGGTGAAATCCTTCTTGGCCAAGAATGCAGCTGTCCTAACATGGGCTAAAGAAGCTGTGTAAAGATTCATTTTTCCTCCCACACTGAAGTATGTGGTGGAGTTTGTGACCCAGTACAGCTCTCTTTTACTTTAGTCTTCCCTCTGTCTTATATTCAGCTTGACTCAGAAGCCAAATGCAATCCAGATTTTGTGTACTATTCCTTAGTTGTCTTCTACCGCAGCTGAAACACAGGTAGCTCCAGAACCGAAAGCAAAGAAACTGAGGTAGCAGCTCCCAGGTGAGCTATCATGGAGTTTAAAGCCAGGCAGGAATTCAATTTCTGGTACTACAGCAAGAAGCAGCACAAAAAAATCTTTGGGACTGAGTCTGCTTAGTGAAAGGTGAATTGTGTTTTGAGGACTGTAACATTCTGGTATCGTTTCTGGGTCAGGCATAAAAGGGAACGAGGATTCCCTTTTGTACGGATACCACGTGCAGCAGGCATACAATCCATAGGAGGTGCTGGAATTGCTACATTGTAGGAAAGCTGTAAGATAATGCTGAGAGTGTTCTAATGTCATGTTGCTAGCTGGTGGAAATTAAGAGCCTTTTTATGTTTAAGGTGGCATGCTAGAGAGCTCCACAAGCTTTGCAGGATCCTAATATTGTCTGTGTAATATAGTGTCCTTTTAGATACATCCTTACTTAGGAGATAGAGAAGTACATAACCTGGAATAATAAGAGATCCACTAAAGGTGCAGGACCTGTGAGAAGTACATGGTGTCAGGCTGCCTCAGAATAACTTTGGTAGCTGTGGGAAGCACTCCACATTGCTGGCTCGCTATTTAACGCTGTGAGATTGAAGGAGGGCATGTGGTCTAACTTTAATTTTCACTGTCAGAAGGGTTCAAAATCTTGAATCTGATGGTGCTCCTCACACCTGCATCTTTTTCTTCAGTATTCCTCAGCAACTTCCCTGGTTCTCCTTACTTTCAAGGAAAAAGGTGCACTTTGTGCTAATTTCTCCCTCCTCTGAGCTGTCTGACTATTCACAAGACAGTCTATCCCCTCCCTCTCTTTCTGAATCTTTTCACTGCTTTGCCAAACAGCAAAAGGAGAAGTAGAAGGGACTGTTATGATTTTAGTGAATGACAGCTGAGTGGGTGGCTGTAGAGCCCTGAGCAGCAACAGAGCCACAGAGCTGTCTGTGCAGCTGGGAAGACAGCATTGTATTCATCTCTATTTGAGAGGTTACATTTGTTCATTAATGAAGTCTGGACTTGCTTAAGATAAATACCTAAAATGTAAGTTTTGTAGATGTTGATGGCCTGAGGCTTTATTTGATGAGGAGAATTTCTCTTTCTGCGCTGTGGAATGAATCTTTCAACTGCCAGCAGATACTGCACAGCACATTTCAAGTGTCACTCCTCTATATCTCAGAGGTCTCATTTCTTGGCAGAGCTTTGCAATCTCTCTGTATTGGCCTGACTGACTATGTAAAGGGGAAGGCAATAGAGAATCATGCCTCAAGAACACCTCTGGTTGGTGCACAAACCTTAGTACCAACAGGCTCTTCAATGCAGCTGACAAAGACAAAACAAGATTCAAAGCTGGAAGTTGGAGTCAAAGCATTTCAAACTAGAAGATAAAGTGCCCAGTTTTTACAGGGGAGGTGATGAACTGCTGGAACAGTCTCTGTGGGAGCCTGGTAATTCTTCATTAGAACAAGATGAGCATAGGATTCCTCTGACTAAACACTGGCTTCTTCAGTATAGACATTTATATCTAAGTTAGTCAGCCTGGGCTCCCTCTACAAATTAGTCAGTGGAGTCTGGAGTGTGATTCATCCCATCTTCTTGTAGATGTGTAAAATGGGCCAGAGTACCTGCACCCTGAAGTGCCAGCTTCTCTCCATTGACTCAAGGAATTATGGGGTACAAGCTGAGCCATAAACACCTACCCTGCAGATATCCAAGTGATGAGTCTGTCTGTTGCTTAAACATAGTCATAGATATTCCAGAGCATCTTAAGTGAAACTAAGAACCCTCTCCAGCCTCTGCTGTTACATCAGACAAAAACTACTCTGCACACCTGCCCAGGGTTTGTCAGCTACATCTGCAGTGGCATGTGAAGATAGATGAGCTCCACATTAGGAGCTCTGCTCTTT
The DNA here is from genome assembly GCA_013399225.1 of Rhipidura dahli. Lineage (NCBI taxonomy): Eukaryota > Metazoa > Chordata > Aves > Passeriformes > Rhipiduridae > Rhipidura > Rhipidura dahli. Next base: position 265,500 of record VXAC01008663.1, read on the forward strand.
TCAGGTCCCTGCATGCTTGTGCAGAAGCAGGTCCAGTCTCCCAGCAGCACAGCCCAGCTGTAGCAGGAGAGGAGCTTCATCTCAGCCAGATGCCATCTTGTAGCAGGAATCTCTCAGTCCATAGTTTGTATAAACTGAGCTGTCCTAGAACATTATAATGCACCCTTGGCTTTAAAATTATTTAATCCAAATGGTTTAATGCCACCACAAGTGCAATATGAGGATTTATTCTTCTAGGTCTCTGTTTGCTTGTGTGCTGTCTGTACAGTATTGTACAACACAGTGACTCACGTGAGATTAACAAGCAAAGCCCATTTATTAAATTGTTTTATGTACTCTAAATCTCGTGTAATCCACTAATGCATAATGCTGTCACTTAGTAAGCCTGGCATTCCTTCCCAATGGAGCATTGCATTTAGCAAGTTCCCATAGTATTCAGTCCTTTTGAAAAGGCTGCAGTTGAGAATACAGTTTTAAAAATAAACCTAAACCATTAGAGCCTGGATACTTCCAATACACTGAGAACTGGGGCCCAGCTGCATAGCATGCATTCACCTGTAGATTGCACAGATTTTCTATCCTCTTAAGGACACTGTAGCAGACAGACCTTGCATTGTAGCGTGCAAAGTTTGCATTTGTAGTGTCCTGTTGCCCTTGGAGTGGATTATCAAGATTATGTCAAAATACTTTTGCAAAAACTGGCGTGGTGCATCTGTGGAGATATTGGTGAGGGCCTGGGAATTCCTGGAGCACCTGTGCTGTAGCATTTCTGCAGTGCTCTGGGTAGAAGTGTGTGCCTTGCTGGTGCTTTCTGGGCACAACATTTTCCATGTGGGTTCTGTATGCCCAGCAATATCCTCTTCATTGCTGCAGAAGTGAAGAGTAGGAACAGAAGCTGTGGAATTGCCTGTGGAATTGCCTTGATCAGGGGGAGAATTATTATGTGTGTAACTGGATCTGAATCCAACCATCAGCTGTAAATAGGTAGTTCCAAAGTTGCACACTTGCAAGGCACAACAGAATTGTTGCAAACTCGGTGCACCTCCAGCAACCAATTTAGGAGTTTTTTTGTGGCAAGGCCTCTTTCATAGTGTGACTCAGTGCTTCAATGAAGTATTCCCACCATCTCACCCTAATTACTGTGGAATAATGACTTAAGGGGTTATCCTGAGATGAACACAAATGTCCAGTCAAAGCAAGTATGAGAAAACAAACAATTCAAGACAGTGGGATGAGCTGCAGTGCTGAACATTGCATGCCCAGGTCAAGCACTGGATGGTAAACAGAGTGGTCAATGCTGTGGAAAATCCCTCTCAAATTACAGGGAATACTGGCCAGAAGATTTTGTCAACTCAGGCATGTGTAGACAGACTTGGCATGAATTCCAGTCACATATTGCATAGCCTCATTCTGTAGTCATTATTCAGCACTTACTCAAGCAAAACTTTTGCCAATCTTAATGGGTTTACTACTCCTGCTGAAGTGAGTAAGAATTTTGTCTGAGGCTCAGGTGCTTCCAGATCTGACTCTCAACACATAACCCCACCATGTTCTGTGTCACCAGGGATTTTCAGTAATTTTTAAAAGATAACATAACAACAGTGAAATATACTGTAGTTGAAAAAAAAAAAAGGTGAACTTCATGGTAAGAAGGCAGGAAGAAGAAAAACAGAATGAGGTGGTTAAGACAAGCAGTCTGTGTATTTTACTTCATCTCATTTTATAAGTTTTTCCCCATGGAGAGCCCCATGAGCTCCTCCATCAGCTGTTCTCCAGAGCATGCTGAATGCCTCCACTTCTTGAGTTTGTTTTCACTGATGATGTTAAACTGGAAAACATGCTGAAAATGAAACATTTTTATTTGTTTATCATTTGGGACTGACGTTATTAAAAACACGGAGAAAAATTGAAATTATAGCTTGGCATGTTTTCTGTAAATACTGAGTAGTTCTTCTGCAGCCTATGATATAACCAAAGTAACCTAGAAATAAGCTTGTATTGCTTTTTTCTAGTGCCTAATTATAAGGATGTAAAAAATATGCTCATAATAATGCCTTCTCATCCGGGTGTGAGGGGCTTGAAAGTACCACTTATGAAGATGTAGTTTGTAAAGCAAGTGATTGTAATGCAGGAGTATGACTATTCATGAGCTCTGGGTTTATTGACTCTGTTAAAAACTGGATCTGTGGTCTACATGAAGGTTGTATAAAATGCTGTGGGTAGAGCAGTAATTCAGAAATTAATTGTAGTTCATATCAGTATGACTGAGCCTTTCTTGATCTCACTATTTCGAGCTTTTCTCAGGGAAGAGAAAATATTCTCTGTTGCTTTTATGTTATTCTCTCTGAATTTTATTTCATTTGCATTAACCATGTTCATCTACATTTGGTAAAAACATTGTTAAGGATGGTCCATTTTGGTTGGATTTAGACATTCTTGTAGGAATCAAACCCTATAAAAGATTCTAGGAATTTTAAAAATAAAATTTTCTCCTGTTTGTCCCAGTATCTTGGGTTTTACAGATACACCTTGTTTTCTGTGGTTTTTTTTGGTTTTGTTTTTTTTTTTTTGGTGACCTTTTTTACAAAGAGGGCATTTCTCACTGTTTTCCTACTCAAATTTTAACAGAATTGCACTCTTGGTAAGGAAAGGAGGCTGTTGATAATATCAAAGGGCAGCAGATAAATCCTATGAAACAGCAATTAAAGCAAAAATCACGTCCTCCAGAGGCGTGCTCCTTGTTATGTTCCCTGTTCAGCAGCGTACTTAAGCACCTGTTTAACATTAATGGTAAGCATATGCTTAAATGTTTCTGCTGACTTGGGAGTTATGAGAAGCCTGCCTTGCACACACAGTAGTCGAACAGCCCATTTTCCATCTGTGTGTGAGCCCAGAGCATGGTGCTAGCTGAGCATTTTCCAGGTTAATTAGATTGGCATAACAAGATCCCTGGTGGACTCTGCGCAGTCGTCAGCTCTTCTGTGCTCTCTGGCTATCGGGAGCTCTGCTTCGAGCTGTGCATCTTGTGCTGCTAACTGAAACAGAATGTTGCACTTTGTTTCACCAGTGTGTTCAAATGGAAATGGAAATGAAGGGATTGCAAGTACACCATAAATACAAATTTGGCTCCATATTGCTAACATGAATAGGGTGCATCCTTCAAATGCACAGTGTCTACCAAAGACTGTTTATTCTACAGAGCTACCAATAATGGTTATGCTTTCATGAATTATGCATGTATTTGTCCTTAAAACTCACCTGGCTGTGATGTGGAATGTTTGAGATTTGAAGCTGGCTGTAAGTATAAATTGCAGATATTTTTCATAAAATATAAAGTCCTTACAGGTTTCTTTGTGATATTAGAGTCATCATGCCTGTGTCTACAATAAAAAAAGATGAAATCAAAAGAATTCTAATTCAGGACAGGAGAAAAAGACAGAGAGCTTGATGCTCAAGAGTCTAGCAAGAAAAGGCAAAATTATCTGAAGTCAAAGGTGAAATATTCAGCTATTCAATAAAGCAAGCAAGATGAGATGGAGGCATAGAAATCCATCTATGGAAATTATAAAGGGGTTATTGTAGAAATAAAAGAGTTATTATTTACCAAATGAAGAAAAGAAAATGACCCCACAGAATGCCTGGAAGCAACTTGCCAAAGTGTAATAATGTAGCAATGAGCACCACATTATCTATTCTGGTCTTCTGATGGATTAAAATGAGAAGAAAAAGCACACACTTTTAGGGAGATATTAAATAGATGAGGAGGAGTATAATCATTTTACCTGAATTCAGTGGCACAAAATTTAGCTTTCTAGTATTTTCAGAGAGAGGCTGCTTTTGTTTCCTCTAAAGTTTCCCCTATTTTTGCCATTTATATGGTTCTATCATGTTGGAATTACTGGTTTCTAGGCAGTTCCCTAGTATTTATATTTCACATTCAGGTATGTATTTGGTATAGTTTTAGCCCAACTCCTGAAGTTTTTAAAGAGTCAGATGCTAGTGAGGCGTTGCATGTTAACAGTGCCATCACCAAAAACATTGAGACAAAGTGGGATGATCTGCAGACTGGTGGCAAACGGTCGTGGTGCTCTCCCGAGCTCCCTGCTTCCTGCTGGAGTGAAGAAGACATGTTATGAATAGCTGTGACTGCAGCAAGGCAGAACAATGGAAAGTCTGGAAGGCTTTGGGCATTTTGCATTTGTGTAAGGGGAAGCTTTCAATCTTCAGTCACAGTTTGAATCCGTCTTAAACTGATAGTTATTGATGGCTGCTAGCATTCATTGCCTGCTCACTCATTTTTGGGTACTGTGGGAGGAACAGAGCCCCAGCTGCACAAGGAATTGCTGTGAACCACCGTGTGACCACTCAGGCACTCTCTGGAGGCATCCACGTTGCACATCACTTGGCAGGAACTTCCCTTCTCCCAAACGGCTTCATTTTTACCAGAATTGAAATAATTTCCGTGGGTTTTTTTTCAGCTTGAAGAACAGGATTAAGTCCTGGAATACGATTTTGTTCTGTGATGTGTAAATGTGTGTTTGCTGCATGCAGGGGTTGAGGTTACAAGGCTGCCTGAGACAAGGCTAGAGCAGAGTAGGAAGGAGATGTTTCCTAAGTGTTTCCATCATCTCTGTGGGGCATGCTCTGGAACGGGCTGTCTTTGTGAACTGTGCCTTTTTCAGGGAGCTAGCAGTACTCCTTGGAAAGCAGCTTGGAGTTGGAATTGCCACGTGTGAAACACAGATGCTCACATCCTGGTTCCTGGAGGGAAATAAAGAGCATGTTAAATTTGTAGTCAGGACACCTGCAGTCTCCACTTGTGGGTAGAGTCCATATGTCAAGGAATGTTGCAGTTGGTGAACTCATGCACAGGCACATCAAGAACCTGCAACTTGTAGGATGTGTTGGATTGGAGGATACCGAGTCTGGTTCCCAGTTGTGTAAAGTATCTTTGTTATTGGTGTACACTGCAGAAATTCTGCTTGAGGCTAAGAGAGTCTGTTGGATCACACAAGCTAAGCCCAGTAAACAAATTTACTGTTTGAAAAGTGAATTCATTTATTTCTCTTGTGCCTTGTAAATGTGTCAGACTGGCACATCTACTCTGCTGGATTCTGTATCTTGTGCTTTCTCCTTTTGTAGATTCCTGTAGTAAGCTGATTTTCCTCTCATGTAACTAAACATGTAGAGACTTGTAGCAGAAATACTAATGTTGGTATGAATGAATTATAAGATGCAAATCTGTCTCTGTAAACACTGGAAAAAACAGCAAAATAAGTGTGAGAATAATGTCACACTGATAACAAAGAACATCATTCCCAGCAATAAAACTGAGGAATATGCTGTACTGTCAAGCCCAGGAGGCTTGAGCTCTGACAAAAATTGCAGTACAGGCATCTCTCCAGCACAGGACCTCACTTTCTAAGGACACTAAAAGGCCATAAGGTACTAGCACATTGTGTGTGATCACAATTCTTTCTCCTGTTATGCCAACAGGGAGCTACACCTGCTGAACAAATGTTTATTTTTTCAGACATACCCCATGCAAACTACATCAACTACCGAGCTTGCAACCTTACTAATACTTAGGAATGCCTAAGTAGGCAAGATCCAGAAGCAAAGGGCTACCTGTTCTCAACTTTTGACTCATAAAAGATCTGCCAAAAAATTAACTTGACATTACCAGTCAAGAAAAAACAAGTGTTGTGATGAGAACTTAATAATCGATACCCCTTGTCTGCCATGAGACTTGTAAATCATCTCAGCCAGACTACCTGAACACACATCTTGGTACACTTGACAGTGTGGTGGAGAACTCTGTGTGTGAGAGAGAGAATGAGTGAGGGGATAAAACCAGCATATTCAAATTTTGCTGATAAATACCATTTTCTTCCATGAGGCATTGCACCGGAGCTTGTTACATTCATTTCATACATGCTCAGGAACAGACGTCAGTCATTTGCTGCGTGCTAACAACGAGGGGCTGTACGCTGTGGTAGGTCACACATGATATGGGAACAGGGGAAGTTCACATGTCCTGACCTCCCCAGCCATGTGATGGTCCTTGTGTCACTCAAAGACGTGACTGAAAAAGATGAGAGAAGGGTGGTTGGGGGCTGTCAAAATCCAGTGATGTAATGTGTTCAAATAATGAAGCCAACTGTGATTCCAAATGTCTGTCATGCCTACACCTTTATCAATCAAATCTGTAATTTCCTCAAGAAATTAAATTGGAATTGTTTGACAGGACCTATTTTCCAGAAAACTATATGGACTAATATTACTTCTGTTGCTATCCTTTAATTCTTTATTAATTGAATCCCATTTCAGCCTTACTACTTTTCCATTCTTAGACAGAGTCCTTCTAACAGGAGACTAAACAAACCATATCATTTCTGTGGGTAAATAGGGCATTAATTTTGGAAAGGCTTGTTGTAAATGCTGTAAATCATGAGAGTAAAACCAGCAAGGGTGAAGAAGAGATGCAGGGAGACTGTTTATGATACAAGGTGAGACAGAGCACCATCAGCAAGAAAGTCCATTTGAGATTCTGCGGCATCAGTAAAATGGAGTGCGTGCATCCGTGAGAGGACAAGAGACTGTGAGGCAGATAGAATTGTCATTAGTGAAAGTCCTAAACAATGGTATTGTTTGTTGTACATACCTGCCAGCAGTAGGAATGTGTGCTGAAGGTGTGAGGAGAGGCAAAATGGTATAGGTGATTCTCTAGAGAAACAACTTCATGACAAGAAGAAAAACATTTACAATTAGCTACAGCAAGGACAGACTGGGGTGAGAAGCGAGAGAATATTGATGGAGTTCTGTGTGTGCTGTGCTGGAGTGGTAGTTTCTGTCGTGCAATCTGACTGAAAAGCCCGTGCCACATTGCTATGATATGGAGCAACTCAAGAAGTTGTTAATGCAAATGTGTCCTGCCATGGGGAGAAAAGCAAGTCTAGAGATTTGACTATAAACGAGAGTAAGGACTAACCTATGGTAATGAAATGCAAAGCATCTGATCAAAATTCAGCATGTTAATCTGAACAGTAAATCTTTTATATGAATGTGTCACTTGAGCCCCATAGTCTACATAGTTTTCTTCTCAGAGTGTGTGTTGCCCTTGATGTCCATTGTGGTTGCAGAGTGTGGTAGCATTTCACCGTTCCCACTTTGTTTGTCTGCCACAGCTGCATGGAGCCAAAATGGCTTTAAAAGTTTCCTGACTACTGGAGGCTCCAGGATGTGCAAGACAATTTGTTGAACTGTAGGGCCTTTGCATGGGATTGGGAGTGTGAGATATTTAACCAGTGGGCATTGCTCATAGTCACAAACAGTGAAACTTAAAGGCAACCCCGTGTTTGAATGCCAGCGGGTGCAATGCTCTGTGCTGAGTAGGGGCCACTCTGGTATCCTCAGTTTATTTCCTTCACGCAGACTCTGAGACATCTCATGGTTTCTGAGGAGAAGCAGTGTCCTGCAATGAATACACTTGGGTTGGCATACAACAAATTTAAATTTAGAGGGAATATGATACTGATATCCTGTATGACCTTGGACAAATCTCATGCTGCTGTCATACACAGGATAGCTGTGTCCCTTCAGGGCACCTCTACCATCTCCTTCTGTGGGAACCAGAGTCCTGCCTAGACCTACCCACTGGGTTTACCTTCATTCCTCATTTGTAAAATAGGGGTGATAATTCCTTACATTCCCTCTCTTTTGACTGTGGAATTTAAACTCCCATAATATCCATCCATATTTATGTGTCTTACTGTGCTAAGTGCTTGTCTATAATTAGAATTACATTAAATGATATAAATGTCATTGATCTATTGAATATACAGACTTCAGTAAGGGATAATAGGGATACCTATTAGGTGACACTTGTAGAACAGGTTTATGCCAAATTACAAAGAAGACTGAGGATAATGTCTTCTATTCATGTCCATGTTTATGGCTGAGTGAGAGTTTTATTATGAATCTAAGCAGAATTTGTCACAGTGCACAGAAATGAACTTTTGTTACTGAATCAGGCAATATCCCAAACTGATAATATTTCAGTTGATGAGAAAATTCTGGCACATGGTGGAGTCTAGTATAAAATTTTCAGATCAAATATTTGTTTCTCTGTTTTTGCCATGAACCTCATATAGGAATGTTATGATTTTGATAATACAGTGTTTAGAGAAAGATGAATTAGAGTACTCTGTCAAAGTCTGATATCTGAAAAAAATTTTTCAAATGTAATCCTTGATGGTTGTTTGCTTTTATGCTATATAACTAATATGAAGAAAATTAATTATTTCAGTATTAATGAGACTTTGATGGGAACTGAAATTTTGTTTACTGGAAGTTTCAACAGTCCTTGTTTTTGTCTTGCTTCAGAAAGAAAACAAATATTGAAATATTTTTTCTGCTAAATGGAGATTTAATTTTCTTTTTCTCACCTCAGTTTTGCTTTTTAGCACATAATTTTCCCATCCATCTACAGCCTGTCAATACTGTTAAAAATGTGTTGTAAATTGAACGGACTGAAAAAAGCATGTTTAGACACAAGCTATTCGTCTGTTCTTAATTCATCCTTTGCTTATGCAAGACCACAATCTGTGTTCACAACCTTTTTAATATTCAACATGGTGTTTCTAGCCTGATTTGACTCCTTTCAGGTTGTTGGTAGGGATAAAGTGAGCAGGATTTAGACTAGAACCCTCTACATGATGGAAAGTTATTGAGGGGTGTTTTCTTTCTGGGTCTTCATCAAAAAGAGAGCTGGTCTTTGAGATCTGTAATGGGTGTGTGTAGCTTGCTTTGTCTCGAGGCCCCAGAGAGTCCTTACAACTTTTAGAATAAGAATGTGATAGCTCCTTTGCAACCATGAATATTCCTTTAAAAAAGGTACTTTCAAAGTCACTCATTACCAGGAGTGAACTGATGAGTACTGCAGACATCCCTAAAGTCCTTGGCATGCACCATGTGTTGGTTTCAAGCAGACCATTCTAAGATCTCCAAATGGACAAAATTTCCTAACATGCCTGGATGGATCATAATCCCATCTGGGGTAATCATTCTGGTACCAGTAGCACCCATTTTGATCTTGGTTCTCCATGCATATTATTTGCAGTTGTGTCTTTCAAGATGAGCACAGAGAGGGAAATGATGCCCAAGGTGAAACCACAGCACATAAAGGCACTCTTCATCCTTTTTTCAAGTAGCCAGTCACTGGCGGTGAATCTGGGTCAGGCAGCTGCTCTGAGCACCATGTTCCTATGACTAATCTAATATCATCCCACACCTGCTTGGGTGGAGCTGCTGTCATGCCCTGACTACATTTAAACTTGACCTTGATCATGGTCCCCACTCTGTTCACTTGTTCTAAATACAGTTTATTCTGTCCTTGTTTGCCTTGTTAAATCTGCTGAGATGTATGTGTTGGCTTTAGACAAACAGCTCCTAGAGAAATGCTATCTCTTAAGGTAATCCTTATTCCATAGCAGATTTGCCTGGGTGGTGAGGTGTAGTGCATATTTGTGGTGAGAGATCCCAGTGTCCCAGGGTAGCTGGTGGGTGCCAATTGACCCAAAAAAGAGTCGTGCACAAAGCTGGCCTGGAGATTTGCTGTTTTTTCATAAAGGAGACCCCTCAAAGGTGGGGGGGTGACTTACGCTATAAGTCACGTGAGCTCCTTTAGACTGAAATAAAAGAAAAAAAGAAGAAAAATACTGAAGCACAGCACTCAATCAGTTCTTTGGAGCTAATTTGCAAAGGATTAGTGGTTTAAATACTGTTTCAGTTCTTACAGTGTTTTTACTCCTTACATGGGCTGTGTGCTTCTGAATTGTAGTCTAACATAGCTCTAGGAAAGCATCAGTAACAAAGTTTTTAGCTGTAGTCCTAACCTGGTTGTTTTTCTCCCCAGCATGGAAGATCTATCTAGCTTCCACAGTCTCCTTTCTTCAGGCCTTTTCTGTGATCACAAAAGTACTGTGGGATGAAAGTCATGCCCTCCTCATGGTTTATCTCTCTGTACCATTACAGAGCTATGGTATGTGTAGGTCATGGGTTTATTTTGCTGGGAGAGGCAGACGGTCTTTTGAACATCACCAGGAGAGAATTTGAATGTTGTACTGTGGTGTTCCAATGTCTTGCTGTTTTTTTTTTTCATTTACCAATGTAGCCAAGAGCAGTTCAACACATATTTTTGCAAAACGCAGTTGATAAATATTGAATCCAGAGCACTAGATTTAGCTGCTGGCAATGTAGGTACATGTTTCTGTAGACCCTATCATGAAGTTTGGATGCCAACTGCTACTGAGAATGAAGTGATGGGGCTTTTTTAAAAATCAGAACTGATACTTCATCACAAAGCTGCAGTGCATAAGGACCTTGTATTTCTAGCCATGCAGTCTGCAGTCTTCTCTGTTGTAATGACAAGCATTCCTGGCTATTAGTGGACTGACCCAAATAGACAAAAAGATGGTTTGTTGCAGAGAAAGTTTTTGTTTCCTTTAGATTTAGTCTGTCCTGGAACTGCACAGCAGAGACTCATGGGGCTGTGAGTATGGTAGTGTGATCTATAAATGACCCTGATTATCACTTTCATAAATGATTCCGAATTTTCCAACCAAATTACCAATGAAGTGAAAGGCACTGAACAAGATTTTTAATTATAACAAATGGAATCTGTGCTTTCTAATCAGATTGTTGTATGGTTGGCTATTATTCATTGCTAAAAGTTAGAGCAATTAAACTTCAGGCAGTCATTGGGCAGATTATATAAAAGAATCACTTCATTTGAAGGTTTGGGTGTTGGTTTGGATTTTTTAATTACTGTCTCTAGTGGAAACTCACAGTATATTGATTTTTCAAACCTGCCTAAAGGTGAAGTATTAATACTTGTGCCAAAACAGCGACTACAGGTGTTACTGTTATAGACTTGCAAACTTGAACAAAATTAATGTTGTGTCTTGATTTTGTGAGACAGTAAAAGTAATGGAAGGCAATATGGGATTTTCTATTATTTTTTTCATCTTAGCATGTCTTTCTGGATCTAAATTTTCTATCTACCTGTGAGATGACAATATCATGTTCTTTCTCCTTTTCATGTATATCAAAGCTGACTGCTTACCTGTCAGACAAGTGTGGAGGGGGTATCTATTTTGCCTGTTTTGGAGACAAGGGTGTTCTGGACCAATACTGAGGGTAGATGTGGTTCAGTCTGCAGCTGGCTGCTGATGCAGTATGATCCTGCTTTGAAGAATAAGGTATATTTCTCCTTTGTAACATATCTGCAGCAGGGATTTGCAGCTTCTTTGGTGTGGGAAAAAATCTCTATTTCTGCAAATTCTCTCTAATGGGCCTCATTGTATCTGTGTTCAGCCATTTGTGAAGTGGGCAACTTCACGTTTGTCTGTCACATGGGAGTATTGTTCAGCTTGCTGAGGAGTAACTTAAAAAGCATTTAGAGATCCTTAGATGACAGACACTATAAAAAATTCTGATTCTTTGCACTATTGCACTGCTCTTCTTGTCCATTCTCAGTCCAGCTCAGCACTTACACCAAGATGTCAGTACTCTGCTCCTGTACAATAGCAAGTTGCTGACCATTTTTGTGGAGAAATAGTATGTATATACATACATCAAAAAATGTCTTTAGAATTTAAGAATAAAGCTAACTAATCTTGAGTATATTTAACTGGCAGCAGGGCACACCAGGAAGGTGCTTCTACATCCAGGTGGAATATTACAAGAGTTCCTCCTCAGTCTTTACTTACAGAAGCAAGGAGAAACCCAGGGCTGTAGTTCACTTGTGGCCTTGGACATTTGGAATCACAGAATCAACTCATTACTTAAGTGAGCTTTGAGTGATGAGCTTTGAAGGATGAGCATCCTTTTTAAGGGATAACAGTCGCTGCTTAGTCAAACGTTTTCCAAAAGCCTTGATGAGATTTGAATGCTGAGTTCTCTGGAAATAGAATAATCCTCCAAGTGGCCTGGAAAAGCCCAGCCTGAACACTATGTTTTCAGAATGACCTGTGCTGTGCTACTTTACCCGCCAGATCTGCATTCAAAGGCGTTTCTTTGGATGGGCTTTTGGTGAGGCTTGAAATCCGGTGGGAGGGGGTGTGGGCACTGTCCGTGTTGCCGGGCGCTGTGCGTGGCTCTGAGCGCTGTCCGCAGTGTTGGGCGCTGTCCGCGGTGCTGGGCACTCGCCGCTGTTCTGGGCGCTGTCCGCGGTGCTGGGCGCTGTCTGCGGTGCTGGGCCCTTTCTGTGGTGCTGGGCACTGTCCACGTTGCTGGGCGCTTTCCACGGTGCTGAGCGCTGTCTGCAGTTCTGAGCGATGCCCAACTCTGGACAGCACATGGCTGTGCCAGTGCCTGCCCCACTCCCCGGGTTTGAAGCCAATAAACCTCAGCCCTCTTCTTGAGAGCACACGGGTATTCATTTGACCATTTGATTGTAATGGAGTCCTGTGTGCAAAGAACTGCATGGAGGTTTGCTCCAAAAGTACCATGAGAATGTCATCTTCTTAAAATATGGCCACAATTAACCATGTAGGAGCCAGGATGAAAACACAGTGCTGCTATTCTCTGCCTTGTTCCGTACCAGGGTGTTGCAAAATTGGGGGGACATTTACACAAGACCACCTGCCTCTTCTTATTTCTGTTTGGCCACTGTCAGGGACTATCTACTTGGGGATCTCCAGCAAAGTTCATCTGAGAAGTTGTGGATGTCCTATCCTCGGAAGTGTTCAAGAGAAGATTGGATGGATCTCTGAGCAACCTGGTCTAGTGCAAAGTGTCCCTGTGCACAGCAGGGAGGTTGGAACAGCATGATCTTTAAGGTCCCTTCCAACCCAAGCCACTCTATGAATCTATCAATTAACTAAAAAATTGTCAGTTAGCTATTTAAGCCACAGAGAGCTCTCATTCAGAATTAAAGTAGCCTCCATTTCATTTTGTTTATTTAACTCATGAAGTGGATTAAGCTAAATTAAATTAAAGGCATTAAATTCCATAAGGGACTATCTTTGTAGATACTTAATGTGGCATAATGTGTCCATCTACAAAGTAAATTTACATGTAACATTCCAAGAATTTCAGAGTAAACAGGTCTTTAGCATTTATCAAGAAAACCTTTACTTGCTGTTTAATAATATGCTTTGGAAGTGCTTGAACTTATAATGAGCAAGGGCACCAACTGTTCACCGGGAGAATTGACATGGAACAGCAAATGAACTAGGAATTCCTAGTCTGATATGTACTAGTTTTCCCTCTGTACAGATAAAGCAGGTTCTGTTGAGATGCATAAGTATTTTCTGTAGAATTTAAGACCCTTGGTTCTTCTTAGAAACATGATAGTCTCAGATTTATAAAATGAAGTGGGAATCTGATTTAGCAGGAAAGACTGTGCACACACTTAGCTTTAAATGCAGAGGAGTTTGATTGACTGGTTAAGAATTGCTCTGAATCAGAGCCAAAGTGCTGTGGCTTTTTGTGACATTTATATGGCTTTAGGATATGGATGTTCAATGAAAACTTCAGTGACAATCTTCCTTAATAATTCAGAACTCCCGATTTTTCTTCAAAATTAATATCAGTCTGGGTGATACAATCATTCTGCAAATTTGAGTCCTGGCTCCATAAGGACTTGTTTGCAGGAAGTAGCTTACAGATAGCTGCTTTATTACAGGCAGATGAAGCTGGTTGTGAACTTTTTTTTTTTTTTAATTGAAGTTGCTTGTCTTTTATTAAAGCCACTTTAAAGCTATTTTTTAGTCTCCTGGGAAAACAGTGGTGTGCTTTCCAGAAATCTGTATTTTGTGAGGCCTCACCCGGAGTACTGCGTTCATCTCGGGTCCTCAGCACAAAAGAGACATGCAGCTGTTGGAGTGAGTTCAGAGGAAGCCACAGAGATGCTCAGAGGGCTGAAGCACCACTCCTGATAAGACAGACAGAGAGTTAGAATTGTTCCTATTGGAGAAGAGAAGGCCCTGGGCAGACCTTAGAGATCTTTCCATTAGCAGGGCTATACGACAGCCAGAGAAGGACTTTTGGCAAGGGCATGTAGTGATGAGAAAAGAGGTAATGGATTTAAACTGGAAAAGCAGTTAGATTGGATATTGGAAAGAGATTTTCTACTCTGGGGGTGGTGAGGCACTAGAGCTGGTTTCCCTGAGAATCTGTGTATGGCCCATCCCTGGAAGTGTCCAAGGCCAGGTTGGATGGATGTCTGAGCAACTTGGTTTAGTGGGAGGTGTCCCTGCCTGTGGCAGGGGGGTTGGAACAATATGGTTTTTAGGGTCCTTCCAACAAAAATTGTTTTGTGATTTATACACAGTTTTTACCACAGGAAGTCTCTCTTCATCGTTAGAAGGTGAAAAACATTAATAGCAATGCTATCCTGAAGTAATGCACAGCTGTTGATTTACTTTATTGCAGTCACAGGTTACTATTTCCTGGGGACATAAAGAAACAAAAGGAATCATTGGGGAAGATTGTGGGAACTCATGCAGTACTTTGTGATTGATATGAAATTCACAGGTTTTTTGCCACTGTAAATAAATCCTCTACCACTAATCCTCTTATTAATTTTAAAATTGAAAATACTATTTTTATGTATAAAATAATGTTTTAAAATGTGAAAAATAACTTAATAACCATAAGAATTTACCTAGGTATTTGAAAATGTCTAGCATGAATGACTGTTTCTCTTGAGTGTCATTGAAATGGCACAGAAGAAATCTGGTTTGTTTTCCAAGAATTCCTGCAGCATAATAGAAAGCAGATGCAAAGACCACAATTACCTGAGATATGAGGGTTCTGCCAGTTTGGCTTCAGGAAACATGAAATATTCCTCAGAATGGAACAACTTTGTTTAATGCATATCTATTATTCACTGCTGTTATATGCATTAATTTTTCCAAGTGTGTGCACTGAGGTTACAGACATATTTGAATATGCTGAAAAACATCAAAAGCCTGAAGTTAAAAACCTACAATAAATTTATGTTAATATCTCAGTAAACGGGGTGGGAGCAAAAGTCATCACAATGACGTGTGTGTCTTCCTAAGTGCTTGAGAAGAATGAAATTATCTTCATGTAAAAGGTTGTCTCTTGATTGTAATTGCCAACTGCACTGTGGGTTTCTACATAAATGTATAAAGAAAAATTTAGAAATGACAAATGCATTACATCCATATTAAAAAAAAATCTATTCCGTAAGAAAAAATATGTTTGCTGGAGAGTTAAATATGCAATTGAAACAATCTGGCCTTGAGCAGACATAATTTCCCTCATCTCAGGCCTAGGAGGAAGTCAAGGCTTTGAACCTGTAAGCATTTAAGTGCATGAGCAACTTGCATCCATATTTTGTACTTGGAGCTCCCTGGGGAGTGCATCATCGGAAGGGATGTTCATGTTGGAGAGTGTTTGCAGGGCAGGTCTTACACAACAGTGATGCAGCAAGTGCTGGGAGCTCCATTGGTCTAACCCTCCCCTTTCCCAGCTTCAGAGGTTGGTGGTCTCGCACAACTGCTTGTGTTTGCCCCAAAATATGCATCAAATAATTTTTGATTGCTTGTCCCTGTAAAAAATGAGCTGTGGGCTTCACTTTTATGTCTCAGGAATCCAGTCAATAGAGATCTGGTGAAACGGGACCTCAAGGTAGGACTGAGACAAATTTGGGATCAATGTCAAGCTGTGCCTCTAAGTCTTGCTTAAGGCCCTTTATTGTGAAAGGTAAACCCTCCCCTACAACCTCTTCCAAATTTTCATTGTTAAGCAAATTGATGTAGCATTCATGTCCTTTCTATAAAGAAAATTCTACCATGGGAACTATTACAGCTTTTTCCTTTAACTACTCTATTCTGTGTTTTAGTACAGGACTATTTTAAATTAATTATCCTCTAATTTGTAGTTGAGGTACTCAGTGGCTGTAAGTGATAACATCTCCACTCTGCAGTTAATGTTATGCTTCTTTGTGTATATAAATACTTCACAAACACATTTTTCTGTGATGTAAATTGAAATCTAATAGTCTAAACAGGATCATTTCTGTATATTCTGCTTAGTAATGCATTCCAGCTACTTGAAAGCAGTTTCAGAGTGTGAAAAAATTTCCACAAATTCTTCATATCTTAAAATTTCTGTCAGTCTCTGCAGTAGACCTCATTTTCTGTTAATAGGAAACATTGGAATGTTGTTGAGCATGGGTTTAGCATGGGTGCAAAGATAGTGAAACAACTGAGATTTTCTAGGTTTTTGTTTGAGCTTCTCAGTGCAGGTTCAGCTGAGAAATTACAATGCAAAATAGATTCAAATGTAAAAAAAAAACCAAAAAAAAACAGGCACAACTATTTTTATGTTTTAATATACAATCTTTTAAACTCTGATGGTATGAAAGCAAGAATTACAGGAGTGATTTCTGTAGGAAGCTTTCATTTTTCCACTGTTTGAGAAGACACATTAAAGATTCTTAGTGAAGGATCTCTGCATTTTTGGGAAATAAGGCCCAGTAAGGGGTGGGTTTCACTGGAGAAAAACTTATGAGATATCTTGAATGTCTTGGGTTTTGGAATTACAGTCTTCCATTAAAAAAAAAAAAGTGGCAAAAGGCATAGCATTTACTGGGATTCAAATGAGCTCTGAGATAAATGAATAATACAGAGTAGATGTCACATTAACGCTGTTACTATATTGTTCTTATCAATCCATCCACCAGCCTAAAAGAAAAAAAGACATGGTTACCAGGTGGGTTTTTGCTCTTTCAGATAAAGCATTAAACTTTTAAATTGCTATCTGATACACTTTTATGCATGTCTTGATCATTATCTCTCCATCATTTATGTTATAATGCTTTACTGGATGATCTGGAGTAAATTTAATTTCCTTACCAGCTGCAGTCTTTTTCTTTTGGGACAGAGTGATTGTGTTTGGCTGTGTTTAGAATGAGAACAGAAAGAGATTTTCACATGGCTTCTTAGACCTCTGGCATTGTACAGACACCTGGAGTAGGAACTCGGCGCAGTAGAGACCCTGCAAGATATGAAAAGAGATTTTCAGCTACAGCAGCACAGTTCTTATTCTCCACTCTTCAAGAACTCTGAAGGAAATCACTTGTCTTTGTCAATACTCAGAATATAAACTATATTAATACTGCAGGCGAGATCAGACACTCCAACAGTGAGAGAACAATCCAGGATGTTTTTTTTATCAATTCTTCATCCAGGGTGATGTAGTTAAAAGAGAGCAGAAAGCTTGATCAGCAGTTCAGCGACACAGATGCGATTACCAAAAGTGTCAAGCTTAGCAGAGCTCTTGTTGAAGTCAGCAGGCATTTTCTCAATGACATTATGGATATAGGGAACTCATATGTTTTAAATAAGCAGTTTGCAAATGTGTGTCCCGTGGGTGCATTTCAGAGTCTCAGTGGATCATCTTGCTCTTCTCATAATTTCTTTTGATTATGCCAGGCTGGTGTTGGCTGTTCTGATGTGTGGGGTAGGTACATCCCAGTGTTGCTACTGAGTCTGTCCCTTACCAGTAAACATTTATCCAAGTGTGACTGCATCTTCAGGAGTGGCTTTGCACCAAGAATGTTTGTCCCCCTCACCTTTATACATTGTAAAAATAATAAAAAAAACCCCTTAGAAAACAGAGTGAAAGATAAACACAGGATGATAACAGCAACAACTCAGCAAGCTTCAGTCTTTCCTAAATGCAAATCAGCATAATTAAATTCTGCAGTTAATGACAGACTGTACAAGCCTGATTTAGCAGATCCTCTAATGAAACCCCGGGGACTTGAAAAACAGAAGAGTGCTGCCCTCTGAGGTTATTAAGACACAGCATCATCCTCACCTAAGGTTCTGGAGCTGCTACTGTGAGTGAGAGGCTAGGGCCCTGGAGAGAGCCAAGCCAGGTTTCCCAGAGCAAGTGAGAGCTGAGAGAAAGAGCAGAAGGGAAGCACAACACTCTGTCATTTCTCCCATAGTTATTGCCTACTTACTCAAGTTCTTCAAGGAAGAACAAGAAAAGTGTTTGGGCTTCTTCTAGTATGTTATGTAACAAAAGATTCCTGCATTTTGCCTCTAATCAGAAGGCTAATAATAAATGTGATTTCATGTGTGTTTTTGAGCTTTGAACATTATTTGTGTCCTTTTCAGAGAAAAATACTTTTGATTTATTTTATTTCACTGTGACAGAATTTAGTGTGATTTGTCAGAGGTTTGCAACCAGTGCATCTTTTGGCACTGCACTTTAAAGTGGGTAGCCAAAGAAGTGTGGGGAAAGAACCACTGCCATGTACTACGTTAGAGACCAGTGCACACATAAGCAAAAGCCTTGAACTTTCACTTTGAAGTCAGGGTTGACACTAATATCCACAAGCTATGAAATAGCTGTGACATGGAAAAGCATTGAAGGGATTAACATGCAAATAAGGGCACAAGTCTTGTGGTGTGTTTTCAAATTCCCACATTCAGTACTGTTACAATAGACTTCTGAAAGTAGAGCAGAGTTTGCCCACAGGACAGGTTTATAAGATCACTGCAGAAGCTTATTCTTAGGTCTTATCACTCTGATGCACTGATTTGACTTCCATTCTAGGGTGTAAATTCTAACTTTCAACACAGCTCCAATTTCACAGGAAAGCAGTGCCAGGGTTCTGTGGAGTGTGAGGTCTGGGACAAAAAGGTAGCTGGTTTTGTTAGCTGTGTGTACTTAGAAAAAAACAAAAACAAACAACACAACCTCCTCCCCAACTTAGCAATTGGTTAACTTAAAAGGAAACCATCTGAACTCGTGGTAGACCACTGTGTCATGTGATTTTTTCATGAATCCACACTGACTGTCTAAGAAGTTTATTTTATGCCAAGTGTTCCATAAGCTCCATCCTTGAGGAGGTAAAGGAGGTGTGTGCTGTGATATTCCATTGCTTGAGTAGTGCTAAGCATCCCCAAAGGGCCAGAGTGTTTGTTCATACTGGCAGTTGTTCACAAGTTTGACAGTGGTTTGTAGAACATCCAGCACAGTAAAACTAAGTGAGGTCCTCGTGTGGCCCATCCCAAGAGTGGCTGCCACCACCTTCTTCCTGCTATCACATCTCCTGAGAGAGAAAGAAGGTGCCAGCTGAAGTACACATTCACATATTCACAGCGTTTTAAAAAGAATTAATTTTCAAAGAGTAACAAGTAAAAGATTGATAAAGCAGATATTTCAATGTTACTCAACATTATAAATTGTCACCAAGCTTTTTACGTTCAGAACTATTTTTGATCAAAAGGATGTGAAGTTGGTGTAAATTTACGTGTTGGCAGTTTCTCTGACTGAAGGCTTTTCCAGGAGAGAGGAGCGAGGATAAGGAGAGCCTCTCAACAATGTTTAAGGATGAAGATTATGAAAGGGTTCCTTGGAAATGGAGAATAAATCTGTTCTTGTCTAACTTATCCCAAAAACCACATCTTACTTTTGTTAAAAAGAAAGCAAACCTGTGTCTAATTGTTTTCTGGGAAAATGGGACTGAATGATACAAAATAATTTCTCATCCTCCCCAAGCCCAACTCCCCATGAATCTTTATTCTTTGATGGCTACCCACAAGAATTCCTTGGCCTCTTTCCTCCAACCTGTCCCCACTATTATGAATAAAGGTATTGAGTCCATCTAAGTTCCTCACTTGCCTCTTTTGTGTTTTGACTGCGGGATTTGTTCCGTTCTTTGACGTTGCTCGTTTCCACTGCTTGCTCTGGAGGGATTGGGACGTTCTTCAGCATAATAGTGAAAGATATTCTGCACCACAAAGCACAAGATGCCAGAGCTACAGAATCTTAGGAGCTGTCCAGTGTGCTGGAACCTGGTGGGAGAGCTCTTGTTTTGAGCACAGTAAAATTATCTTTACTGCTGAGCCTGACTGAACAGCTAAAGCAAAGATACTGTGAGATTTGGGACATCATATAATCATTACCCTTAATTATGAATGAGTGAGTCTGACTTTAATGCCTGTGAGGCCTAAGTTACAGAGCAGGACTCCCATGGTGCTCAAAGCAGAATGAAACTACACTAATTGGCCCAAAAAATCCCCATAACTTAAGACTTACAATCCAACTGGTAGCAAAAACTAGTCTCCAGAATGACAACGGCGTCAGATAAAGAATTTAAAAGGACATGGAAATCATCCATATGAAGACAGATAAGAACTGTGCAAATTTGGGTCTAACAAGAAATCTACTGGCCTGAAAGTAGTTATCTGGATGTAAATTTTTTTTTTTAAAGTCTGTTTCATTAATGTAGTGGTTGATTAAGTGTTCCTCATGTCTGGTCCCAATTTGTTGAAGATACTTTTTTTTAAATTTTCTTTTAAGAAGTTTTTTTCCAAACTAAAACTTATCAAAAAATCTTGCAGGTTCAAAAAATATTCATGTCATTCTGCCTATTACCAAAATGAGTGATAATTACTCACATTTAGTGTGTTAGTACCAAGATCTGCTTTCATAAATGGAAAATATTAAGAATTATTTTCTTTTATCCTGAAAAGTTTAAATATTGATTTCTAGGGGTGTGTGTGCATGGATTTTTTTTGGTCCATTAAAAACCATCTCCAAATGAAGCCATTTCAGTGTTTCAAAATCAGCCTTTCATTTCTAAGCCAACTGACTGATGAGATTAATTTAAGTTTGATGTACATACAATGCTAAAGAAATACATCATTTCTCTAACACAGCATTAATGTCTAATTCTCAGCATTTACAAGTGACAGTTGAAGTTTTTTACAGTGCAATCTGTTTTACAAGGTTGAGCCTCCTGCTGGGGAGTAAAGTGCTGTATCATTGAAGGTAGGTGTCAAAGAAAAGTGCTTTTAAGGTTTTTTTCTTTCCCCTTCCTTCCTGATAAGGCACAAAGCAGCCTTGAGGGCCTATCCTCCACTGGGAAATCTAAAAGTGTCCCACTTGTTCATCTACAAGTGATGAACTATCAGCTGACACCAGTGTTTTAATCCTCCATCCTGAGTGCCCCTGCTGAGAGCAGGTCTAATAGGCACAGCTGTAATGGCCCAGAGGTGATGGAATTTCCCAGGTGTAGTCAAAACTAAAGGTTAAGTGGTGTTCTCTCATTGTGTTTTTTGGGACTGTCAGAGATTTAGTTTTTTTTTTCTTTGGGCTCAAGGGCTTTCTTTATATAGGTATAAAGTTTATTCAGTGCTGCAATCTAGGTCCTCTAAAGAAAGAAGCTTGCAGCCTTATCCAGAAAAAAAGAGGAGAGGGTGAGGATCTGATTGTTCCAGCATAATAAATTCCAGCAAACCAACACTAGCTTTGAAGATGTCTCTTCTAAATGGGAAATGCCACTGTTCCTGTTTCATAACTTCCTGAAAGTATAAACTGAGGTGGGGTGACTTGTGAAGGAGGCTGGAATAAAGGAGACACCCAGAACAAAGTAACCAATTCCAAAAAAAGCTCAGGACAGGTTTCTTGGGCCCAGTCCTGGTTTGCCACAGCTGCACAGGCAGTGCTGAGAACTGTCAGGGAAGGAGAAAACAGAGCTTGTTTGCAGAGAGGAGTTACTGCAGAGTTTCCACAGGGATTGATATAAATATTAATCAATATTGTGAAACTGTACTTCCATGGTTTTTTAGAAATTAGTGTCAAGGTCCTCTCGATGTAGGAGAGGCTGGGATGGATTTGAGTGAACAATGAGAAGCAAATTCATAAGAATGATGTAGAGAGGGCGTGTTGGAAGCAGGACAGTCTGCTGTTTCAAGCTGAAACAACTTAGCTAAACTGAGGGACACGTCTTAAAAAAGAAAACACTAAACAAGGAGAATAAATGTAAAACACAGGGTTTTTTTTACTACTGTCCTCTTTTGCTCTGTGTGGTTTTTTTTCCTTGGGGGGGGGTGTGATTAAATAATGCTCTGCACTGAAGTTCTAGAGCCACTTGGATCAACTGGCTTTTCAGATATTCCTTGGAAGAGCTTAGAGATGTCAAATGCAGTTCCTCTTTGAGTTAAGAGTGCTGGAAGATGGAGGAGCACAGAGAGGCAGGGACTGATCCCAGTGTGGTTGAAGCAGGTGGTTCTGCTCAGTGTAGTGCAGAAATACCAGCCTGTCATCTCAAATACAAATTAGAGGAATATTCCTGGGGCTCTCTGGCAGAGGTCTCCTGGGGGTGTGACACTGTCTTTGTCTAATAAAAGCCTGTCCCCAGCAGGATGAGTGACAACTTATTTCTGTATTCTTTATGAACTAGACTTCTCAAACCTGGTACCCTTTTTCATTACAAGCTGCAGAGTTTAGGGCAGAAACATAAACCTGGCTTTTCTTTTTTTGCGGCAGAAGTGACTAAAAGGTCATCAGACTTCCATTTGTTGTTTCAGCAAGTCAGATATGGTTTTGAGCTTTGTTCCATTTTAACAGGAATTACTCAGTTCTTACATTATGGTGATCATATGTGACCAACAAATATGCTGTGGGCAAAAGGTCACCAGACTAACTATTTATGAATATAATTTAAATCATTCCTATGAGGAATTCAGGTTTGATTTCAACAAATTTATTTATTTTGGCAAGATATAATTAATTTTAGCCCTTTTAGTAAAACAGAGAATATAATTTCTAAAAAGCATTTAACTTCTGTGGTATTTCTTGTGACAGGGATAAAATTTGCTTTTTAAAGGAGAATATATAACTTCATACCAGTTATGCAGCAGTGAAACTAAGCCACCAAAGAGGTGATACAAGCAACATGTACAGAAACAAGTCATCTACAGTGTGTATCTCTTTATTTCTGCCATGTATTCTGGACTTCTTTGATAGTGAGTGGAGAGAAATTGGCGTGTTTAGGGTATAACTCCTCTGACCTATTTTACATATCAATATTAGGAAGAGAGGAATACAGCCTCACATGAGGGCTGTTGGCTACCAAAGATGAGGATGGCCAGGTCAGAAGTCAGATGTGCAGAAGCATCTACATTTGATCAAATAATTCCCATCCTTAATACACATTTCATTTTCTGGAAAGATTTGTTGCAGAGTCGTAGTTTTCCTTTTTGGACTACATAGCCAAGGCCTTTAAGATTGAAATCTTATATGAAAGAAGACTAAAAATATAATGTGGTAAAAAGCAGAAGCTGCCAAATGAATGAGCAGTGTGGCTACTTTGGCACCAGCCAAGGTGAATGCTGACACACACATCGATGGTTAATCGATCACTGTAGCAATGCAGGATAATAATCAATGCTGCAAGAATTTTCATTTTCCCCCATGAAAAGCAATATAACTATAAAAGATTAATTGTACATCCATTGCTACGTAGTAGCTTAATTTCACAGTAAATATTATCTCAGAATAAAAATGATTTTATTTAAGATTAGAGTGCATGCAGTAGAACAATATCCATTTATCCATAGCCATGTATTTTTTTTTCTGCTTTGTAGCCACAGCAGTTAATTTTCCCGTGCAGCTGAGTACTGAAATGGGTTGGCTTTGAAGCCCAAATGCAGCTGTAAGTGAGATGTGATACATTGTGAAAATTGATCTGAATGTCACAGCTTGTAATATAGAGGACACCGGTTCCTGTTAGTACCTGTAATGTCCTACTCCTCAGCCTCCGGCGTGATGGAGTAATCACTTTGAAAATTATCCAGAGTAGAGGGCCATCTCAGACAATTTGCTGAAATCAGTTCCTGTGTAGGTGTTCCTGCTAAGCAAGTACCTCATTTAAGCTTCATGCTGATTAAGGAGGTCTTTCTATTTACAAAGATATTAAAATGAGCTTGTCCATTTTTTTTTTCCTCGCAGATTTAACAGATATTTTGTCTCTGGGGAAGAACTTCATTATTATCTGTTTCATTTGTTAGCAAGTAATAAAGTTGCATTTACTGCCAAGTAACCAAGGAGAGCTCCCTGGTATCTCAGACACTGCAGGCACAGAGAATAGGCAGCTCTTACCCTAAAAGTGTGTGGTCTGTGTGAGGTGGCTTTGTGGAGAAAAGGTCAGGAGTCCACATTTCATTCTTCATACAAGCCCAAAGACAGTCATTTTGCACAGAGCAGGGCAGTGCACTTTCATAAGAGCTTCTGGGACATTTTACAGTGGTTCTGCTTGTTCAGCTGGGACTCAGCTAAAAGCAAAGCAATGAAGCAGGTGTGAAGTGAAGCCTGGGGGCAGAAGATGAGAGGCAGAGGTGGAGACAGCCCGAGTACGCAGTGTATTAATACACAGCAGTGGAAATCCAAGCAGCACTGGAAGTGTGTCTGTGAACTGTCAAAGACTCCTCATGTATTTGCTTCCACAATTGTTTCTGTTTTCTGAGGTGTTTGAAAGACTCTCTGCAGCTTTTCCTGGTGCTCTTTGCTGGAGGGGAGACACTGGGAGGACTGCAGAGCAGATAAATGATCCTCTGCTCAGTTTATAGATCAGAGGAGGGAGAAGTTCTACTCATTGGATGTCTCATTACTTTCCTTATCTGCCTCTGATCCACCTCCCTTTCTGGTAATATGAAGAAAATCTCATATAGATTTGCTGCTGGTCTTCTGGTAATACAGGGGGTTTCTCCTTTTTCACTGTAGCAGTATTTCTATTATTTTAGCTTTCACTGTGTGTTTCAGGGGTTTCATATGAAGATGTAAGGATGTTGCTAATGCTGACTATACTAATTGCATCTGATTTCATGGGGAGCATCCTCTCCATAGGGATAGCAGACAAAATAAGGAAGTTGGAAAATAGACCCGTAGGTGTTAAGTGAAATGCAGGCAATCACTGAGGTGTCCCAATCAAAAATGACAGCATTCTCTTTTAATTCAAACTGTCATGACACCTTCTGCAGCCCTGCTGGCAACATATGCCATGAAAAGTACAGCAGGATCAGAGCTGATTCTAGGATGAGATTGCAAAGCAAGAAATACTAAGCCTGAGTCCCAGTTCTGATATCTAGTCCCAGTGACCTGGAGGGTAATTCCTGTCCTGCCACATTTGCTTCCTTCTAGGGCAGCCTGTGGCTCCCAAGAGCCACTCTCTGCTCCATAGCCCTGGATGGATCACACTGGCAGCTCTAAATAAGCTCTTTCACTGCAAGGGAGGGTGTGTTA
Source organism: Rhipidura dahli (assembly GCA_013399225.1). Lineage (NCBI taxonomy): Eukaryota > Metazoa > Chordata > Aves > Passeriformes > Rhipiduridae > Rhipidura > Rhipidura dahli. The sequence goes on from VXAC01008663.1 coordinate 290,583, forward strand.
GGTGTGGCATTTAGTCACCAGCACAGAAAATGTTGGTTTTTCAACTCCAGTTTAAATCATTTCTTCAGGAAAAAAACCAAGACATCATCATTAACCTCTATATCCCTGTTCCCACACAATGACAGAGGAATTAAAGTGGAGGTTTTTAGACAGGTGTATTGCAGTAGTATTTATTGCCTCAGGACTCCACTTCAATGCAGATAATAAAATGCTTATCGATATTGGCCCACGTACAGCTGTGCATAAGAAAACTGTTGTGGGAGAAGTGACAGTTCCTCATTCTTTTGTATAAAATGTCAATGAAATCATGAGGATAGTGAGACCTCATGGGTATGACTGTAGTAAAAATTATAAATGTTAACAATTAGGGCTGTACTTAATTGAGCAAGATTCCTTTGGTATCTTAAGTGCAAAGTTTTTCCATGTCTGTCACCACAAAGGATCCATCTCATTTGGAGATACTATTTCCAAATAATAGATCCCTTAGCAATAAAGAAAACTGCAAATATCACTTTAAATCTTTGAAATGGAAGGCAAACCTTAATTGATGTGAGGTTTAATTCTCACCTCCTACTGCAACCCAGGGAACCAATAGATAATACCCCTACTAACATGTCAGCTCACTGTCAAAAGCAGCTTCTGACAGGAATCTAGCACAGGGCTTTTTTATTTTCTGGAGAATATGACATGCAAGAGATGTTCAATGCTACTCTGTACAGATGCCTTTCTAAAGGGCATTGGTTTTGGCTTGGATTTCAGCATTCTTATATGAGAAAGAATATCTGAAAAAAAAAGCAATGGTCACTTAATAAACCTTTTAATAGTTGGATCTCTCAGCAACAAAACTCTTTTCTATTTTGAAAGCTATCTTTTCAAAGATTATATTGAGAAGGAAGCAAACATTTGATTAACACTCTTAAAACACTACCTTAAAACCTCTTACTAAAGAATCTCATTTCTCTAGGTAAATCCAGGGACAATGAACAAGTAAATTTATTGTTATTAAGGGAGTTTGGGGTTTAGATAAACATTAGGTGGTAATTCAAGGGATTGTAACTGAATATGTAACTTGCTGCTACATCTATATTTTACTCCAATAACATGTTTAGAAAGAGTCTGTGCTGAGTAGTCTGCTCAAAGAGTGATTCTTCACCTTTAATGGCGATTTTGCTTTTACTCAGTACGTATTGTCCAAATTAGGATTGCCTTTTTTTTATTTCTAGAGCTATAAAATAATTGTGCCAATGAAATTCAGGGAAAATCCTGACTTTGTGAATTTTCTTCAGCAAGTTGAGGAATGGGGCTATCTACACCCCCCTAGATAAGAACTTTTTATAAAGAATTTCTAATTTATCACCTTCCTGATATAAGCAGATCATCAGGGTAAAACTGTGTAAAGGTTCCTATAACGGAGTGCAATGATTATTAACACACAGATGCCTTGGTCTGGCACTCGGGTGGTATTACAACAAAAATGGTTTGAACTTGTAGATTTCACCAATTCTACAACGTTATCCTGTCCCTTTGAGTTAATTAGGTCAGTAATCAAGAGCTGAAACTTTGTTGATGGATAATAATCCCCTTTCTAGTAGTGGTGGACTCCTGTGAAGAGTCAGCATGAGTTGCATTGATTAACAAGATGAGAGACTGCAGCTTGACTGGAACTTACACTTGTGACTGTAAAACAAAAGACTTATTGTAAACTGCACAGACTAACAAATAAGACAGCAGGAATCAATTGATTCTCAGGCATTTTGAGATCTCTTGACCGAAATCTCTCTCTAGCATAAGCAATAAGCAATAAGCTACTCTTCTTCACTTCTGTCTCTAAGGGGAAGGAAAACAAACCAGTGTGGCAGAGAAAAAGCAAGGGATGTTCAAGAAGAAATGGTTGTTGATAGCACACATTGGTACCTAAATTATGAGTCTACATAAAGAATTTATGGAGTGGTGACACAAGACAAATAATGTGCTTGGTAAAAAACTGGCCTCCTAGAACAGATAAGAAATTCAATAAACTCTATCTGGTAAAATCATATATATACTTAACTTATTAAAAGTATATCCAGGAGGCCCTTTGAGTAATGCCTGAGAAGCTCCATGCCAGACTTTATGCTTCCACTGTTTATGCCAGCAGAATGTAACATCTTTAATACTGTATATTGCAACTACTGGTAAAAATTCAGGAAATTTGGAACATCTGGAAATTAAAAAGCTGTGAGATTGCTTCCTTGAACCCTGAGTACCACTCAGCTTTTCCTAGGCAGGACCGGGGTGACATCCCTGTGTAGATTAAATGGCAGAGGGGACGAGATCACAAGGTATTGATAGTCTGTTGTAGTTTTTGGTGTTGATTGTGGAGTCGGTGCCTCATATTTGTAATGATTGTGGGGGGAAAAAAAAAAAGATACATCTGATGGAGTTTTAGAGGCTTTATTTCTAGACTGTCATCATAAAGTAAATGTCAGAGGCAAAAAATAATTAAGCATTGCTTATGGAAAAAAAATATAATTACCCAATTTTGTACTGTTTTCTAACTGGAACAAACTAATTCCAGGAAGAAAAAGTGTACCATAAAAGAAAAACAAAAACAGCAATTATAGATGAAAGCAAAAAAAAAAAAAAAAAAAAGTCACAGAAAAATCCCTAGCAAAGCAAAATGTTCACATTCATGATAGGAAATTCCTGCTGACTTCAGAGAAACGGGGTTAGGAGCAAAGGTGCAAAGTTTGACAAAAGATGTTACTTAAACTGTCAAGGCAATTCTGATGAGCCTGTCAACACTGTGTGGATGCCTAATCTCACATGTGATGCCTGTACCATAAATCTGAGCTAATTTATTCATGGAGCATTAATCTGCCAGCATCAAATGTTTATTATGAGGGCTTCTTTACTGATATATGGCCTTAGTACAAAACAAAAATCTACTCAGTGAAAATATTTTTAACACATTTTGACAGTAAACGCCTATATTCAATCATAACCGTAAAAGTGTCCTCTTGGTCCTGTTGTGAACACTTGTTATGGATCAACAGTGCTTTTTCAGAGATAAGAAATCCAGGTTCAGAAGGCATGAACATTCTTGGTGCTCTCCATGTCCTCTGTAAATCTGTTCCTGAAAGGTTCTTGTAACTCCGTGATTCTGTGCACAGCAGGCTGCCACGGGCCCTTGGCGAGCATGAAGGACTGTGGCACTGCAAATCATGCTGTGGGCCATGTTTTGCTTTAGGTGGGAGGGCTGTTTAATGAGAAGCTGGGCACGACCCAGCAATGTGCACTGGCAACCCAGAAAGTCAACTGTGTCCTGGGCTGCATCACAAGCAGCCTGGGGAGCAGGTCAAGGGAGGGGACTCTGGCCTTCTATTCTACTCTTGTGGGACCCCACCCGCAGTGCTGCATCCAGCTCTGGGGGCCCCAGCAGAAGAAGGACACGGACCTGTTGGAGGAGTCCAGAGGAGGGTCATGAAGGTGATCCAGGCACAGGAGCACCTCTGCTGTGAAGACAGGCTGAGAGAGTTGGGGCTGTTCAGCCTGGAGAAGGTTCTGGAGAGACCTTAGAGCACATTCCAGTACCTAAAGAGGCTACAGGAGACCATTCCATGATGATTCTTTGAAAATTGGGAAACTACTTGTTTGTTACTCCAAAGAGAGAGTACAATTTGATCTGATACCTCGTAGGTCTCTTTTAAACTCTTCTATGTCCCTTGGGTATGTAAAAATAGTCCCATTATCCAAACCTTTGACAATCAATGACTATCACTTTACTGCAAATTCCAATAGATCACGTTAGGTTTTGAAAATGGAGCAGCTTAAATCAAACTTTTATTCCCAAATCAAACAAGTAAATTCAAATTTGATCAAAAATCATCTATGCCATCATTCTCTCCTTCTACTTTATTCATTTTAACACACTGCAAGAATTAATTGAATCTGTGATAGTAATTGTTTTCTAGTGATAAGGATTGTGGTGAATGTGTTCAGATCAGTTTATTCAGTCTCATGGGCATCTTTTCCTCCTGCTTCTCCAAATTTATGTTTTGGGAGCAAAGCTAGAGAGATTTTGGGTTTTCCCTCCTTGCACACACATCCTCTATTGAGTATTGATTTGTCATCCCATTTAAATACAACATTCAATATTCAGGTGTTTAAGTGGGACATAAATAAAATAGCTTACTTGGCTAAGCCAAAGAAACTATTTTCCAGGGAGCTGTTGTAGTTTATGGTAGACTTGGCACCAGCATAAATATCATAAATTCATTACCAGAACCAAATGGTGAAACCCTTGGCTCATGGAAGAAGGGTTGTCCCAAAGAATGGAGAGGAGAGATAGGAGCTGAGCACTGTTGCTGCACTGGTTGGGATGAAGGTTTGAGGCATGGGGAGTTTGAGGGTTTAAAGTGTCTGGGGCTGGATCAGTCCTGCTCAGTGTGGCACACAGCTGGAGAAAGGAGGATGGTTTCCTAGAGTGGGGATAATCACAGAGTATTCGGATTTGAAAGGGACCCACAGAGATCATCAAAGTCCAGCTCCTGGCCCTGCACAGGACAGCCATAAGAGTAATGGTGTTTTTCAATCTGATGATTGATTTGAGCCCTGAGGAAGGCGATGGGAGGCTGATGAGAAAACTGATGAGGAGACTCCAGGGTGCAGGGACAAGATCCATCAGCATCTTGAGCTGTAGAAGGGGCCTGGAGCAAGGTGAGCCTTGACCTGACTGTGGAGGGGGATTTTACTTCCCTGTCTCACTGGCTTTGCCACAACATCAGTGATGATTTCAGCTGAACCAGTGACCTCCTCCTCCTCCTCCTCCATGGCCTCCACACCTCTCAGCAAGCTGGCAGATGCTCTGCCCTCACACCCCAGCCATGAACCTCCCTGGCTGCTCACCCTGGCTCTCTGCAGGCCTCCAGGGGCTGGGCATGCCACAACCTCCCACTAGTTTGCCCTCTCATGAGGAAAATCCTCCCAGGGCTTTGCCTATTGAGCAGCTTTCCCCCCTCCAGCTCCATCTCAGTGCCATGGCAGCTGAGGCTGCTCGCTGTGAGGAGCTGCCTCAGGGAGCTGGAGAGGGGGTGAGTTATGTCGACCTTTTAAACGCAGCAGCGAGAGCGCGTCTCGTAAAACAAGAGGATAAATTCGTCTCCACGATGCAGTTCCAGTGTTTCAGCAGCCTACAAATTACTATGGAAATTGTATTTCTCAGTAGTGTCCCATCCCCCAGCTCCCGGTTCCTCCTGGGAGGGAAAACAGAGCTGAGAAAGCAGTGAGGAAAGTGTGGGGAGAGGAAAAGGGAGTGGGAAGAGGGAGGGAAAACCCCACTGACAAGGGAAGGTCCCTTCTGGTGTTCAGCAGAGCCTCCCTGTGTTTCCCATGCTGAGGGAGAAGGGCCAGTGCCTCTCACGGGCGCAGCAGGGTGGGAAGAAGTGGTTCAGCTGAGGCCCCCTGGCCCCCTCATCTTGCCCAGAAGGACACCTCCTGTGCCTTTCACAGAGAGAAAAAGGCTTAAATCTCATCCAGCCTTCTCCTCTAAATCCCAGGGAGGAGGGGGAGTCAGTTTTATTCCCAGACAGTGATCTGGAGTTGTACACAGTACCCAATAGGATGATGTGAGGTTGGCTGGTTATTTATTTGCTTGATGGATCCTTCTTGTGGATGTCACTCCCCTTCATCTTTCTGATGCTGCTGCCAGATTTTGTAGTTTTTGTAATTAGTGTGTGTGAGTGGGTTTTTTATTATTAAACTATTTTATACCATCCCCCATATTTCTCGCTGATGCTCTTCCATGGGACATGTGAAGTCCTAAGGTTTAATTTCTCGCCTGCACACCTATAAGACCAGTCACCTGAATGCATTTAAAGGAAAGGCAAATCTTTTTTGAGGATTAACCTGAAAGTAGCCTGGAAACCATTCCTCAGGATAATGTCTCTGCAGTGCTTCACTCGGGTTAAAATGCTGATGTTTTTCATCCCTTAAGCACTTGGCTAATAGAAGGTAATAATTGGGTTGATTACAATGTTTAGTTTATTTTGTTGGTTTATTCTGTTTCCTACTGTGAGAAGCATATTTAAAATAGCTTTAAACTGTTTCATTTTGTGGCTGGAAATCAAAGTTAATCATAAGCCTCTTTTTTCTTCTTAATATAATGAAGTGTTTCAAGTTGTAAGACCCAGCCTGTGTTGTGCACCATCTCATATAAGCTGCATGCTTCACGGAGTTAAATAACAGAGGCAGGGCTTTTAATCATAAGTAATGGCAAAGACAGAAGCAAATTAAGAGCTGCAGGCAAGAGCAGAATAATGTGTCCTGGTGAGTTTTGAGAACTGATGGATTATGTGCTTATTTAAACTCCAGGAGCACCTGTGGTCTTTGCTGGTGGAAGAAGGGCCAGGTGTGGCAGACACAGGTTCTGCAGGATGTTCCTGATGGACGAGAGGAAAAAAAGTGGATGAAATACAGAGATGGAGAAGGGGATGATGCAACAGAAATATGACCAGTTATGCTTTTAGGAAAATAGGTGTAAGAATGATGTAGCTCTGTGGAGGTTACAGGCATTTGGCAGCAGTCAGGAGTGCAAGAGGTCCAGTAAGGGCTCCTCAGGGAGTTTGGATGGTGTGTAGGAGCACAAGGACATAGCAGTGTGTAAAAAGCAGTTCCAGGGCACAAGAGTTGCAGAGGAAAAGGTGTTTAAACTCGGAGTGTCTGGGTGATACCAGAGATGGGGAGTAATTTCATTCTAGGCAAGAAAAACTCATTTTGAATGTGACATCATACTTGAAGTTGAATTTTAAAATAAATAAATTTTTAAAATTAAATAAACAAACAAATAAATAAAATTTCTGGCAGCATTGCTGAAAATGCCAGCTCTTGCCTCGGAGGTGAGCACAGAGTTACGAAGCCCCGAGAAGGGACTTGCCAGCTGAACCTTGCTGATATTTGCAGATTTGTGAAAAAAATCGATGCATGCGAAACAAATTGATAGAATTTCAAATAGTAAGAATTTATATTAATATTTATTAATGTATACCTCTGTCAAAATATGCTATTTCAGTGCAATTGGTTCATGTTTGGCTGATTTCTCGACTTGTTATCATTTCCAGCCTGCCTCTCCAATGCCTTGTGCTTGAGGCAGTCATTAACAGCCTGGGCAAGGAGGAATAGCCTTCTGTCACATAAGAATTGTTGTGATTTACTCTGCCTTTTGCATGAGTGGAAATAATTTCACTTTATGGAAAATAGCCTGAGAGGATCTGGGAGTCCTGACAGTAAAATGACCATAGGTTAAGGGACCTTTTTTACCAGATGTGATAATTTGGGCTGATATTCCCTCCATGTAGACCAGGAACAGATAAAATTTCTTCTGGTCCTCTAGTGCTTTCCTGCTGCCACCTGTGCAGCACCATGCAAGTGTTTTGCAGTGTCCTGTGTGGTCCTTGTGGCTGCCAATCTGCAGTACAGTTTTGGGTTTGCCTGTTAGTAGCAAAGCCTTTGGTATACACTGATCAGTCACTTCCTATTGTTACTGGTGTTGTAGAGGACTTTGCTGCTGACTGACCAGTGATCCTTAAGCTTGAGCTCTGCCCTTTCAACAGAACACAAACCAAATTCTCTTTGCTTGCCCTGATCAGCTCTTTTGATCCATTTGTTTGTATTTACTCCACAGTTACCTTCTCCACTGTTCTGTCCCCACCCCACTTCCCCAGGTCGGTAGCTGTGGAGGATGCAGTGTGTCCTACTGCAGCTTAGCCCGTTTCCTTTGTGTGGCTGTTTCAGAGCTGCAGGTAGCCCAGATTTTTTGTTTGCAATGTCTTTGTGCTGTTGGCTTCTTTGCTTCAGTAGGATGCCTCCCCGGTCTGAGCTTCTTTCAGCTGTTTTCTTGGCTTGATGGTCATTTCTCTCCTAGGCTGGAATTGCCTGTTCTGAAGACACAAAGCAGAATTCTGACTTTATGTCTGCTGGAAGGAGAAATTGCAGTGTTTCAATGTTTTTGAGCAGGGAACCCATATTTTCCCCTCTTGCCTTTGCTGTTTATTCTCTTGGTCACTTAGGCACTTCTGCCTTCCTGCATGGATAAATGGGAAGGACTGTCATTACAACACTTCTCTGTTTTGATGCCATGATGGTTTTTTGCCTTTTCTTTTAAACCTCTTTTATACCTTTTTACAATTTCTGTATTCTTGGTGCTTTTTGCCCACATTCTTGGACTCATTTGTTAAGCTGGGAGACTGAACATTTTAAAAACTTCGTAGTCAGGGATCAGTGTGCCCAGAGCCCAAGGGCCTCTCCAGAACACATTTTGGAAACTGAGATAAAACCATCCAGGGGAAGGTTCCTTGGGGAGGGGGCTCACTTGAGCCTCTCACTGGGGAATCTTTGATAGATGTGCTAATTAGTGACATCTCTAATGTGATCCCAGATCTATTGTGGGTGGGCACTGCAGGGTGCATTGGGGTGCATTCGACCTGGCCATGGTGCACCTGAGGATCCTTAAATAAATACCAAGGTGTTTTTCCATTCTAACTGTGTTTGACTCTTGATTTTAAGACCAGGAAAAGGGATAAGTTTCACCACATTCTGATTGTGTCTACTTTTGTCTTGTGTTTGAATGCAACACAAAAGATGTGTTACTTACAATAAACTTTTCTCTTGTGTTGACAGTCCATGCTTGAACGTCTCCAGACCTCTCAGCTTAAAGAAACTGGAGCACTAATGTGTGAGCAGACACTTCCTCATGCAGTGCTGTAGAAAATGGATTTAAGTCAAATTCCTCAATTTTTATAAGCTTCTTGTTTGCCACTGACAATCTTAATTCCATTATAGTTTTCAATGACTTCCATGAATTCTGTATTTCACTCTCCTCCTGGGGTATATGACACGTTATTTCGAGTCCATTGCCTGCAAAACCACTTTTCTTATTTTAATGCAATGCAGCATAAATCCTGTTGTGACACATTATATGCCTGCATCATTTCAAGTTTTCCTAATGTTTTACTGTGATTAAATCCAGAGCCTGTGCTTCCCAGACCTGCTCAGTTCTGCATGTCAGCTGATGTCAACTTTATGCAGTACTTGCTCTTGGTTTTTTGTGAGTCTCCTATTGACACCTTGCATTTGCCCATTGGCCTCGACATGTCTTTATTGTCTCTGGGCAGCTCTTGCTCACAAGTATTATGGTCTGCTGTTAGTGCCTTGTCAGAGCTGTAGGGATAATATTGCAGCTGGCTATTCAATCCCACTGGAACAGAATTGGTCATTGACCTAACAGCATAGCTGCCAATGTGGTGATTGAATTGTTGGCAGTTCTTTCCAATAGTGTCTGCACATTGATGGTCCTTGGGTTTCCTGAAGTCACTTTGTGTAGCTCTGTTAATTGGAAATCTCTATGTCTTCAATAACTGCATACATCTTCTTCTTTCTTCTCTAAGTGGTTGTGTTTTCCAAAATTAGGAGGTAGTGATTTTCAGCACGTGACGTGCCGGTCTTTCTTTAGCTTTCTGCACCCCCACCAGCTCTGTGTATCCTGGACCCAAATTCCTCTGTATTGGTTCTGTTTCTTGTTTTCCTTTAACCTTGGGCTTTAGTACTTGTTCTGACTGCTTCAGTTTTAACTTTTTCCCTGTCAGATCACTTACCTTTGCTGTTTGCAACCACTTCTCTAAGATCAGGTGCAATTCAAGCCTCACTCCAGCTTGACAGAATCAAATGTCCCAAACATTTCCCTGACGAGGAATCTCTGATGGCAATACAGCTACATGCTGATTGCAGAAAGGTCCCACTTACCACAAGATATGACCTGTCAGCACTTCATTGCTCAGCAATAACCAACCTCTCTGTTTCATTTCTTGCTGTATGAAGAAAGCTATTTTTCTCTTGGTTTTGTTCCTTTCTTTTTTTTTTTTTTTCTTTTCCTCTTGAATGTTGGTACTTACTAAACACTTTCATTAGCTGTTATTGGATTTGAGGCATTATTCTGGCAAGTGTGTCTCATAGGCTTTCCATTTTTTTCCACAAATACATTGTAAAACTTCTTGTCATTATTCATGACAGCTGTTAATACAAATTGTTGTTTCTTTCACTGTCTCCAAGTTTGTGCAAAGGTTTTGTGTAGAAAACCACTTTCTTCCAGTTGACAGTCAGAATCTCCCTCTGGCTGCTTTAGTAGATCATGTTCTATCCTGTTACTCTCACTGTTCTTTGCTACATTTCTGTGTTATTTGTATCAATTTTTAGGTCGTAAGAATTCCCTTTTTTAAAACTGAACTCACTTTTTATTAAGGGAAATGCTTGCAAAAATACAATATATGAAAGCCGTGTGAAAATGTATTGATTTTCTTACATCTTCAGCAAACTATTTCAAGATCTGCTTTATTCTCTTCTGCTTTCATGGTGTCCTGCTAATGTAGTAAACTCATGATTCAGTGGTATATGAGGCAATGGAAAGCTTTATTCAATTTCTGGAGTGAAAATTAATTCATTAACTTTGTCATCCACCATTAAATGTCTGTGTTTTCTGGGTACTCATCTTTCTGGTCTTTTGCAATTGATCATCTCACAAGTTTTCACTCTTTTAATGTTGTTTTCTTTTCATACATGGCTCAAGTAATAATTTTGTAGTCTGGACGTCTGGTTCTCTTCAATCCACACCAATCTTAATTTTTGCACAGACTAGGGGTAAAGTGATGGTACAGACATGTTTATTGTAGGCAATGGGAGCTTATTCAAAAAACAGGACTCAGCAGATAAAAGCTGAAGCTGTCAAGAATTTAGTTGTGTAAATTAAGAATTGTAGTCCTGGGAATCTTGGATATCAGCAGCTACAGCCTAAAACTCAGGATACATACATGGGTTAAATGTCTTCCTTTTTAATCTTAGTCTGCCAAGTACCTGCACAGACTGTTTTTGTATGCTGAGGTTTGTCTCTTTTTCACAATGGAACAATCTTCTGCCTGTTCCAGGTCAGGAGAAATTGTCCAGATTCCAGCAAGACTGTTCCAGTAGGTGCTGCTACCCTTAGCAGGCATTCATCACCTCTTACTGGAAAAAACACCTAGCTGATGCTTCAGATAGAATGGTGGAAGAGTATAGAAGAAGAATAGTTTATATTTTTTTTTCTGTAGAACCTTATAGTTATACTTTTCATCTATTTAAAACATGAGATCCTCTGCCTAAGTGGCTCAAACCCATTGTCCCTTCCTGGATGTAGAAGAGCCTTTTCTCTTTCTCCTTTAAAATTCTAATTTGAATGCAATTTGGGATTTATGGGGCACAGGATACCACGAGACCCTCTGGCCAGCTGGTTAAACTGCTTATCTTTGTGTAGGCTTGGGTTCTGATTCTTGATCCTAGGCCTGTTTATGTATTTTGAATTAACCAGTTATTGCAATTTAGACTGACACTGCTTGTTTAATTGTATTTTCAAATAGCATACTTGTCCTAGAGAACCAGGTGATAAACTCTATCTGTCAGGTCAAAAACTAAATAAATACCCCTTAGGCCAGAGAAATTCTCAGTTTACCTTGCTATTTTTCCAGTAATAAAAACACTTAGAAGAATCAGCATCTCAGTTTCAATAGGAGTTTTATCCAGGAGAAAAATGAGCACAGGAGAAATGTGTGCAAAAGAAATTTAGTCTTGTCAGTGTGTCTCTAAAATTCCTCTTTGTTTAACCTTTATCCACAACATACCTTTAAAAAGTATTCTCTTCACACCTGATTTAATAATCCTTAATCAGATCTTTGTCATTTGAGTGTGTAGCAAGTAGAAATTGGAGAGAAATCACAAATGCAGCATTGTATGAACACAGCAAACGTGCAGCGAGGTGCTGTGATTTGACTATGCTGGCCCTGACCCCAGTGACCTTGGGCTGCTCCTGGAGCCTTCCTGTGTCTCTTGCTCCTTGTGAAATAGAAAGAATATGTTTTGTAAAAGGCATTGAGAGGTACAGAGTAACATGATGAGATACTCCACTCTTCTGCAATTACCTGTTCTCTTACTAGTTCTGGGTGGGGTTTATGCAGAGATGTGCACATTCCTGATTAAGAGGTAACTAACATTTATTTCAATGCAAATGCATTTTCTGTTTGTGCCATAGTCTTGTTATTAGCTGTTATGGTGTTCCTCTCCTATCTTATATTTGGCTATAACAATCTCATGCACATGAAGGCAATAATAGCCGTTGTATTCTCAGCTTTTATGTTTTTGAGAGGATGTCAGTATATAGGGAACTGCCTCCCATCTTACAGCCTTGCACTCAAGTGTTTAATGGAAAATCTAATGTTCAATTACAGTATTTATAAAGGCAGTTGTTGTCTGTGATGCTTATGAAGGAGCTTGCAGATGAAAATCTCAGTCATTTGAAAAGCAAATGGCAAATAAAAGCACCAGGAGTAAACAATTATTGAATCGCATGATTTTTAGACTTCTTGCATTATTTAAGGAAGTTCGGCACTGTAATTAATCAATTACTGCTCAAAAGTTGCAGTCCTGAATTCCTGGAATATGATTTTATCATGTATTCTGTGACACCTCTGGGGACTAGTTGGAAATACAATCACAGAATCATTAAGGTTGGAAAAGACCCCAAAGATTGAGTCCAACCTTTGAATGAACACCACCACATCAACTAACCAAAACACCAAGTGCCACATCCAGTCATTTCCTGAATATTTCCAGGAATGATGACTCCAGCACCTCCCTGGACAGCCCATTCCAAAGCTTGACAACCCTGTCAGTGAGGAAATTCTTCCTGATGTCCAATGTGAACCTTCTCTGGTGCAGATTAGGGCAATTTCCTCTTGTCCTGTCACTTGTTGCTAGTGAGAAGAGACCAGCACTCTCCTTGCTACATCCTCTTCTCCAGACTAAACCACCCCAGCTCACTCAGCTGCTCATCCCACTCACTCTCTAGACCCTTCACCAGCTTCTTTGCCCTTCTCTGGACTTTCTGCAGCACCTCAGTGTCTTTTTGTAGTGAGGGACCCAGAACTGGACACAGCACTTGAGGTATGACCTGGCCTGTGCTGAGTAAAAAGGGACAACCCTTTCCCTGGTCCTGCTGGTCACACTATTTTTGGTATAAGCCAGGATGCCTTTGGTAAATGGCACTGGCATTGTCCAGACCCTTCCTGCCCTCCAGCAGATCAACACTCCCATCCAACTTAGTGTCATCTGTGAGCTGACTGAGGTTGCACTTGATCCCCTCATCCAAATCATTGATAAAGATACTAAACAGAACTGACCCAAGTCCTGAGCTCTGATGGACACCACTAGATACCAGGAGCCCCTCTCTGGTTGTAAACATCAGATCTTAAAATAATATCTTGTATTTAGAAGGTAATTATTTAAATATTTATCTCATTGATTTAATGAACAGCCATAACTTGATAAATTGAACAACTATAAAAATATACCAGCATGTCCTGTACAAGTGATAGGACAAGGAGTAAGGGGTACAAACTGAAAGAGGGGAAAATTAGGTTAGATTCTGGGAAGGAATTCTTTACTGTGAGGGTGGTGAGACACTGGAACAGGTTGTCCAGGAAGGCTTTGGATACCCCATCCTTGTCAGTGTTCAAGGCCAGGTTAGATAAGGCCTTGAGCAATGTGGTCTAGTGGGACTTGTTTCTTCCTATGGCAGGGGTAGTTGGGAATAGAGGATCTTTAAGGTCCATTTCAACTCCTAAACATTCTATGGTTCTATGCACACAGATAGAAGAAAACACTGGTATATAACTTTTTTCTCCAATCTGAAAATCCCAGTATGAAAACACACTTTGTGAAAACATAATAAATCTTCAGTGGATTTCTGCAACTTGACTGCAGCAGGTGCTACCAAAATGATAATAGATCCTCGAGTATCTTCTCATTAATTCCAGGTTATTACATACTGCACTAGACATATGGCACAGCATTAGTAGAATTTTAAAAAGTACAGTTAGGCAGAGACTGATAGTTTATCTACACTTTCCCATCTTTACAAGGAAATATTCACCCAGCATAAAAAGATACTAATTCAGGTTGAGTAGTACACATGAGCCCAATTCCCAAACCAGAGCTGTGACTTTGTCTGGTGCTGTGCAGAACCTGCACAAAGTTCTGATCCAGGTGCTCTTGGATAGAAGTACACCCAGTGATGGCCTTCTCTGCTAGGATAACCACATGTAGGGGAAAATCCACCCACTGAAACAGGTTCCTTTGTCCAGGAACAGGCCTTGGTGGAGATGCTGAAAATTCTGAGGGACCTTCTTGTACATCGGGACCATCTTTAACAGGTGTTATTTTTCTCCCACATCTCCCTGGCTGTCAGATGCCAACTGATGTTTTATTTTAGCCTCTTAAAATACACTCTCAGTTGCAACTCATTTTAAAAGCTGCCACTGTCATAAGGAATAGTATTTCAAAAGTACTTCATAATGGGTGGAGTGCCTGGCTGTCTGCTTGTGTTAGTGAGGTGGGATTTTTTATATAGGGCTGAGGATCAATTTTAGTTTTAGTTAACTGCCAAAGCTCAAATAGTGCAGAATGTAATTTCAGATATCTAAACCCCTTAAAACAGATTAAAGACCTACATATGCTCCTTGGTCTCCTGCTTGTGAAAATACTGTAGGAAAAAACCACCATCCTGATAACAAATCATGTCGGGTTAAGGACATATTTATTACAACACAGTGATGTAAATGTGACTGTTTTATAGGGTCTGTGTTACTTGTTCTAATGACTGAGTTATTAAATAGTTTATTATGTTTTTGTTTTAAATATTTTATTTCCCCTCAAAAAAATGAGTGCAACCAACCAACATTTAATGCAATGCATCATTGACAAGGTAGAAATATTTGAACATTCTTATCTGCTTCAGACTATGGAGAGCTCAGTTTCAGTCTGTATGGAACCTCTGTGGTTTGGTTTTGTTTTTTTTTTTTTTTTTTTTAAACTCTCTGTATTTCCTGCACTCTCAGAGCATCTTGCAGGGGTGAGCAGAAGTTGTCCAAACCAAATCTCATTGCTGTCTTGGTGATGGAGAATTCTGCTGTGCCTGCCCTCCAGGAGACACCTGCTTTCGGACTGCATGCAGCCATGCCAGCATTGGTATACTTGCACCAGTATTTTTTGTATGTACTGTCAAGAAACAATATGATCTTTCAGTTGCAAAACTCATCATTCTTACAAAGTTTGCCTGTGCAGAGAGTGACCAGGTTTTTTGCTTCATTGGAAAATGAGACTTTTTCAGAGTCTCACCAGAAAGAGTTGTTTTTTTATGAACTACAACACTTTTTAGACACCCAGGAACTCTGAAAACTAACCAACAACTCAGTCACTTGAATGCCTCTGAAATAGTAAAGTGGGTATTATTTCCAACTCTCCTCTTTTGATTTGTATTTCTGAGTTTCTGATAGAATTGAACTGGCCAGAATTGCTGAAACACTGTAAAAAAAGCCATTTTTGCTGTTCTGTGCTGTGCTGTGGTCCAGGCTTCCCTTTGCCCTGTACTGCAGCTGTTTGAGCTTTTCAAACACAATTAAAGTTCGAGACCAGCAGAGATCTGTGGGAATAGACAGGCCTATCTGTGCTCTCTTGAGAAGACAGAAACTGTGGCTTCAAAACCATTTGTACTCATCTGTGGACTACTGGACCATGCAGCAAGATGAGCTGGATCTAATTTGGGGTTTGGCACATGCCCACATTTCTGTCAGCTCCTTTGGCTTCCAAGGTTGCTGTGGAAGGCAAAACTGTACCTGATTTCCCCAAAAGTCTGCTGGTAAAACCTCAGCTTGTCCATAATTCTGTAATGGATTTAGACCAGCAGAATGAGCTTCTATTGGACAATCTTCTGGGTCATGTAGCTAGAAAATTTTTGATCTGATGCTGTGAGCCATATAGACAGGTTTTCTGTATTAATGAGCTGTGATCTGAGCAAAGAAATGTGATGTTTAGAATTTCTTGACTACTTAGCTATGCTTGTCCTTGTCTGCAAGGACACACTTGTGCAGGTTTTGTTGCAACAGGAATTTTAATAAAACAAGTTCTACTAAAAACTGCCAGGAAATTTTCAGATTTACATTAATAAATCTGGCTTATAATTTTCATAAAATAAGTCAAGTAGAAGGTAAAAAATGATGAAAAAATAAAATAAATTTGTTTCCTAGAAATAAAGGAGTAAGAGACACCATACCAAAGCATGTCCCTAACGTTATGCTTTCCCATAGGGATTTTCCTTATTTGTTCCAAGTAAGCCAACCAAATAACTTCTACCTGATTTGCTTTGGAGACCTCTCAGAGCTACAGCTCCTATTTCCTTTGGGGTTTAAAAAGCAACCTGCTTTCTTTTTGACAGAAAATAGAGTGCTCTAGCCTCGACCAGTTAGACCTTTACAAGACCATATTTCTTTGCTACTTGTGATTTCATGCTGGGATGTTACAGGTACTGTGACCATGTTAAATAATATCTTTCCCCTGTCCTTCCTAAGGTTCTGGAATTAACACTTTTATGGCATATCTGGATTGGATTATATTCCTGGCTTTAGGCTTTAAGCAGCCTGCCCCATATTACAGCCTTTTCAAAAGATGCTGATATGACTTTAGAAGGTACATTAGGGGACATGTTAGCTGCATGCAGTAATCTCAGAATTTGTAATATGTGGCTCACCACAGGCTTTTCTCAGGAATATATGTGTATATGTGTATCTCCAGATAAAAATTATATTTTCATTGAGTATATAAGGCTAGAAAACCAAAACTGAGTAATGCTTAACTTTCTTTCACTCATACTTTGCTAGGTTTGAAGGGGTTTGGCAGACTTACCATTGCAGGAGCCTAGTGTTATGCTGTGTGCTCTGAGACTTATTTTAGGAATTACTGGACTATTTTCTGACACAATACCTGACTTTAAATGCAGCAGCAGTGTGTCTGTTGCCTACCGTTGGCTGTATCTGTCATACCAATTTCTATTGCTCAGCAAAGATACAATTTTAGGGATATATTCCTGGTTTGGCTCCCAAGTCACCTTAAAATTGATGCCTCCGTCAGATTGCTTCAAAAACCTGTGTTCAGTAGCCAATCAATGCAAAAAATAAAAGAAACTTGGATATATACTTCCTAAAAGAACACCTCCATAAATTTTGGTCACTTGGCTTAGTGGCAAAAGCAGTTTCATTTCTCTGGGTACAATTGCACAATCTTCAGATACTGGGAGGTTGTGATGAGGTCTCAATGCAATCTTCACTTCTCCAGGCTGAACAGTCCCAATTTTATGGTCTTGTTCTTTTCTATGGTAAAATCTCAAAAAACCCCACCTCTTTGATGTTTTGGGTTGGGAAATTGGTGTGTGTGAAACCATTTTAAATGTTGTAATTGTTCTGCAGACTATTTTCTCCAATATACCCATCAGTGAGAGAGTTAACCATGCCTGCTGAGAAGAATCAGCCTAACTGAGGTGTTTTCTGCTCAGTTCTCACTGTGGTTGAGGAGCTGGAGATAGCAGTTCAGAATTAGGAATTCATTATGCACTAATCTGACGTGTTTCAGGCTGTACATATTTTTGGGCAAGACAAACAGGAGAATTTCTGGATTTTTTTCCTTCCCCAGATAATTCAGTTAGCCAGAAGTATCCAGAGCAATATGAGCTCTTTTGGAAACTGAGGTTGGTTTAGTGGCTTGTTTTAAAGCACTGCTTTCTGCCCTGTGCCTGTTGGCCTTTGTCCTTTTGCAGTGAAGAGCTGCTGGGGCTGGGGTCTGCAGCTTGTGCTGGTCTGGGAGGGGTGTCCAGATGCTGTGCCAGTGAATGTGCTGAGAGCAGGCTGCTAGACTGTGACTAATTGCCTAAATTTTACTACTCCTGTGTACTGATGAGAAGGGGAAGGAGCTTTAACTTCTGCTTTCCCACTAGTATATGTTTGCTTTTCACTAGATGGCTCTTCCCTCCTGACTCTGTAATTGATGGATGCTGTGGCCAAAAAGCCAGAGCTGTGCAGGATGTGCCTCACCCTCACTTCCCTTCCAAGCCTGATGTGATGGAGTGAGTCAAAAGAGATTATCTAATCTGTTTACCCATGGTAAGGGACCTTATAGATGAATGTGTACATTTAGGGTCTCTAAGAATAAAATCCAGAGGAAGATTGAATTACATCATTAAATTAGCTGGTAACAGGAATGCGTCAGGGAAAGCTGGTGTCTTGCCAGCTGGGAAGTTTACTGATTTGTTTCCAAAGCAGACTTTCTAGTTCTTTGAAAAGCTATTGAAAATCTACTCCTGCATGGGAGGAAGTTAGGGAAGGTTGGTCCTGTCAATAAACCTGAGAGAGCTTTTTTCCTTGGATTCAATACTAAAAGCAGCAAGATTTTTAAGAGCAAGTGTTAAGTAATGTCAATTAGGCCAGAGAAACTTCAGCAGGAATTCAGAGGACTCATGTTTGACTAAGCAAATAGACTTGATACTTACCCTGAGTTCTGCAAATACTACAGTCTGTTACTGATGCACTAGATACACACAAAGACTCCAAGGAATTTGTTTTAATGTTCCAGGTATTGATCGAATAGTAATCTGAGTTTCTCTAATGTTGACATCAGTTTACAAAATTATCTCTGATAATGTGTTGGTTCAGAATAATAGATTTTGTGGCCTAAATCGGATCATTATGATAATCTAATCAGAGCTTCTGTGCAACATAAGTCCACAGGGGACCTGATGGAGCTTCTGTGCTGGTTTGGCTGGCAAATTTTACTTGCAGAGTGTATTGCCTCCTACCTTACATAAGACTGGAATGCTTCCTGAGCATTTTTCTGCTCTGTGATTGCACTGGGCCCCAGTATATGACTGTGGATCAAATAATCTAATGAGGAAGGAGAAATATTGAAGGTTTTTTCCTTTTACTTTTGCACAAGCTCGTTCCTGTTCCTTCATTATGCCAGAGAGTTATTTTGACCTCCAACAGGAAGTCAAGTCAATAATCCTAGAGACACCTAAGACAGATAAACACTACAGATAGAGATCTTGAAATCTTATCAAAGTGCTGATTGGATAAAACAAGGGCTTGGGGTTTGGACTGAGTTTCCTTATTTAAGAAACTTTGATCGGTATTTGGAAATGGTAGAAAGAACAGTCTTGATAGAGAGGGGAAACAAAACCAGTGGGAAACCTTGAGTTTTGTAATTGAGGTACTTTAGAAGAAGACATTGGGCTCTCTTAAAAGCTCTTGGTAAGAGTCAATATATATAATCCATCTTGTGTGATAGTCCATATTCTTTTGCATTAGCAGTTCGCTTTTGCTTCACAGAAGCTGTCTAGGGTCATTGTGTCTTTTTTGTGGCTCTCAAAGGAAAATTGCTCAGAACTGAATGAAATTAGGCCTTCTTGGGAAGCATAGAAAGTTCACAGAATTGTGGGATGGTTTGGGCTGGCAGGAACCTATAAAGATTATGTAGTCCAAATCCCATTTCATTGGCAGGGCCATCTTTCACAAGACCAGGTTGCTCAAAGACCCATCCATTCTGACCTTGAACACTTCCAGGAATGGGGCATCCAAAGCTTCTCTGGGCATCCTGTTTCAATGTCTCAACATTCTCATTGTAAAATTTTTTTTCCCAAAGTCCAGTCTAAACCTACCCTCTTTCAGTTTGAAACCACTGACTCTTGTTTTGTCACTACAGACCTTGGTAAAAGTCCTCCTTTCTTCTAAACCTCCTCTCTTTAAGTATTGAAAATCTTCAGGAAAGTCTTCCTGGAGCTTCCTCTTCTCCAGGGTGAAAAACTCTTTCAGCCTGTCTTTATAGGAGACAAGTTTCAGCCCTCTGACATCTCCTCTGGACCTGCTTCGACAGATCTGATCCCAGACCCCAGGCTTTAACAGATCTGGCTCCACAGTGCTCCAGGTGGGCTCTCACCAGAGCAGAACAGAGGAGGAGAATCCCTTCCTTCCCTCAACCTCCTGACTCTGCTCCTTGTCATGCAGCCCAGGATATGGTTCTGGGCTGCAAGCACACATTACTGGGTCATGTCCAACTTTCCATGTCACTCTCAATCCAATCACAGCCTACGTGCAGGACCTTGCACTTGCCCTTGTCAAACTTCATGAGGTCTGCCCAGGCCCAGTCCTCAATCCTGTCAAGGTCCTTCTGGATGGCAATGGAGTTACTAAAGGCTATGTCAGAGCAAGATCCAGATAAAAAGCTGTATGAATTGTGACCTTTCATCTTGAAATAGAAGCGAACTCCAGGTCTGCTGTTTGGAAAATTTTGAGCATACCCTGGTTGCTGCACTCAGGACACAATTTTATTCGTGCTAATAAATGGTGAACACCCACCAGAGCAAAGCATGCAGTGATACTAAGGGGAACTCTAGTTCCCAAATGTAGCCAAGTGTCAGTTTTATTCTGTCAGTTGATTTCTCCATGGCTTTGCTCTCCTAGTTTCAGTTCTGTGCAGTTTTTCCTGATTTGCCATGCACTGGAAGTGTTATGAATTTCTGATTGATGCCACCAGACCTGTTTTTCACATTATTTCCTGAATAGCTTCTTGCAGCTCTTAACTTTGAAATAGTTTCAGAAATGTAGTTTTGCAATACACACAGATTCACTTAAACTGCTTAAGGCAACACACCATTCCTGCATTCCCAAACAGCTTTGCTCAGCTCCCATTTGAAAACAGCATTTCTCTTCCTCCAGGCTATTTTGGGTAGGAAATGTCATTCAAAACCAGGACATTCTAGCTATGTGATTCTGTGAATAGCTTTAGTCACGTACCACAGCACCTCCCTATTGATTAGGTACTTGCTCCTCCAAGGTGATTAACAAACTGATTTATTCTTCTAATTGCCAAAGGACTTGACCCCTGACCCGGAGAATTGCCATAGATTTGAGACAGGACAATGCTCAGGATTTCTTCTGTGAGAAGCTTGTTAGAGATCCTCTGAGCTGTTGGCAGCCTGCACAATCAGGGGAGCAGTTCTCTCCTGAAATGTCTTCCCAGCAATGGTGCTCTGCGGGAGGAGCAGCAGGAGCCCTTTCATAGAGAGCTGAGGTGAGGCGTTTCCTTTGGAGTGCTTGTCTTGACTGATGATCCACACAGTGTTCAAGGCATCCTCAGTTAACCCCAGCTCTGGATTCGGCATTGGTTTCTAAGTGCTGGGTTTTATGGGCTTACCTCCATTTTAGGCACTTTCTTTTTATGACTTATCCAGGATTCTAGGATCTTCTGCTTATATCATATGCAGAAATCAGAAATTCTCCTGTACAAAAGTCACCATAATGACATCTCTTCTGAGAAAGGTGTTAGTAGTGTGGTTAGGTAGGCAGAATTTCTTTGCTCTGAAAGTAATGAAACTCATTTCCACCTGAAAAAATCTTTTACCTTATTTATTTTTACTTGTAAGGGAAGATAATTTTGGTGATTATCAGCTCTGCGGATTTCCTCAGGTTCACCCCTCATGGAAGGGTTTAGCAAATAAAAAAGGCTCACCACATAACTTTATGTCTCTTAGCTCCCTAAAAACTTACAGTGTGCCAGTTATCTTCCTGGGTGAAACAGATTTTGGAAGGGGACCTATGCTAGATTTTACTTGAATGAGAATTGGAGATTTTACCCTTTTGATTCTTTAAAAGACAGCTGTGTTTTGAGGATAAAAAACTAAAGGTTACCTACTGTGACTTTCCTAGAGCCTTTAGACGTTAAGTCTCTCCTTGGATATAAGGACTATTTACTCTTGGAGGGCCTCCAGGAAGGATAGTCTCTCAAACTACCTTTGCCAGTCCAGTGTTCGTGATACTGAATTGGTAGGCTCCTATTTTGAGTACACACTTCTTCAGGGTGTACTCCAAGATAAAAAGAGGCAAATTCTCATTCTTTAGTTTGCTGCTCAGGTCTAACAAGTTCCAGTTTGACATTGTGAAGCTGGAGAAACTTTATGTCTCAAAAAATGGAATCTGTGTGTGGAAGATGCCCACTGCTGCAATGATGTGGCGCTGCTGGACATCACCAGAGCTTTGATATTGAATGTAGTTTTAAAACACTTAGTAGAATGGAATTTCAGAGTATTTTCAGTTTATTTTAACTTGTAGGTTGTTAGACTTATTGTTGTGGTAATTCTATGACTGTTTTCTCAGGTCCAGCCGATGTGTAAAATGTTGAGCATTATCAGGTTTTTTTTCTAGAGGTGGACTAAGATCTAAAAAGAGCACCAGATTCTTAATATTCCTTGCTTCATGCTGCTGCATTCATGAACTCAGAAGTACAGCTTACCAGGGGCTGAAAGTGAGTGGAAAACCCAGGCTTTTGAGGAAGCTTGTCATATTCAGTGAGAATTTTGTTACAGTGAGATGAATCTGCTCAGTCACTTCTTGTATTGTTTTTTAAACAGACTGCAGTATTCAGCAGCTTGCTGGAGAGCTTTTCATGTTACCTGTATTTAAGAACTGCTGGATTGAGTTATAGATCAATCTCACCCCAGCTGCAGGGTTCTGCAGGGGTTCATCTGTCTTCCTGTGCTTATGGAAGCAAACACTGTCTTACACAAATACATTCCTGCCACTGCCATCAAAAAGACAATTTATAGATATAAAGGAAACCTGGAGGACAATAGTAAATGGCAAAAAATACCCAGAACTTTAAAATCGTGTCATGCCAAATCCATTTTGCTAGTTTAGGGCTGGGTCTATCCTCATTTAATGCAGTGAATGTGAAGACAGAAGGAATAATGCTGTTGAAGTCAGCAAAAGTGATGCCTATTAAGGTGAGAATAGAATCAGATCATAATCAAGTGAGAAATATGTAGTGTAATGAAAATCATCTTTAAAATACCTACTCTGACTCATGATGGTTTGAAGGCTCTGAATTTTTTTGTGGAATTTCATAATTTCAAGTGTGCACAGCTTCCACAGAACAGAAAGATTTTTTCTGATGCTTAAACACTGCAATCTCCTGTCAGGATCTGAAAGCCAGACTGTGGACATTCTGCCTTGCTCATCCACAGGAATAACAAAACAACAAACAAACAAAGCTCACCAACACCAACAAGAAAAAGGGAAATCCAGAGCTAAAGGGAAAGACAAAGTTTTACTTTGTTCATTGCTCAGCTGCAGGAGGATCACGCTGCCTTGGTCACTCTTGGGATGAGTCTGTTTAATGCTTCAAAAATTCTAATGGGGTAGGTTTTACACTCTTCCCAGGTGATGCTACATCATCCTTAGAAATCTTTTCTCTCTCTTACCTTCTTGTGAGTTCTGTTCTGTCCACCACAGCCACAGCAATTGTTGCCTCTTCCTTTATAACCAGCTGTTACAAGGCTGTTGGGGCTTTTTTTTACCCCCCGAGTTCCTCCTTGTTTTTCTCCATAGTCTTGCAAAACTGATCAGCATTTTGTGTCTCAATATGGGCACAGAACCCTAAATGCTTAGTGAGTATATTTAAAGCTCTTCTGTCTTTCACTGGCTCCATCATAGTTTTCACTTCCCAAAAGTGTGGTGTTATTGTCTCACACCAAGTTTGAGAACTGTTTTAGTACAAGGCCCTTTCCCTCAGAACTTTCATCCATCTCTGAAATCCCCAACCCATATTTGTGTACCTCATTATTCTTGTTGAAATGCAGTTTATTCCCCTTATTACATAATTTCTTTTATTTCTCCAGCTTAAAATCTGTCTGAATTTTGGTACTCTGATGTTGACTAAGACTGTAATGTGTTGGTCAGCTTTTTGCAAAATAAGGCATCCCTGCTCCCTGTAATGATCTGGATGCCTTTACAGGTGGTGCACCCACGTTTATTGGCTTTGCAGCAGGTAGGGGGAGTGAAGTTGTGCCCTTGCTATGACAAAGAAGAAGTTGATTGCATAATGTAGATCTGCCTCATCTGGGGTGTTATCATCCCCTTTCCAAGCCAAACCTTCGTGGTCCATTAATGTAAACTGCAGAGCTGAGATAAGTGATCTGCTCAGCTCCTGATACAGAGGAATTCATCACTCTGCAGAATTATACCCAGTTATATTTTATAAATAAAGAGATACTACAGCATTTTTCCAAACACCTATTAATATCCAGGAGATACAAGTGCTAGTGATAAAAATCACTGCAGCATTACCAGTTTCTTCGCAGGGAGAATGTTGCTGTCATTCTCTGGCTGAAAGCAAAGCAGAAGAAATTTATTTTTTCTGTAATGCTTTTACCCTCCAAAGAAATCAAGGTGAAATTAAACCCATCATAGCTGTGCTGAAAAGTAAAATTTACACGAGGAGAATATGAATGCAGTTTGTGGGCAGACTCTGTTTTCTGCCCCTAGGAAATACAATGAAAATACAAACCAGCTGGCTGAAACGGGTTTGTGAGTGTTTTTGTAAGGCTGTAGGCAGGCCTGATGAGTCTCATGCATGAAGTATAAGATCACACATTTGGCTTCCACCTCACACTCTCGGGTCCCTTGCCTTGTGCATCTTGCATTTGAAACACACGTGGTTTCTCCCCTGTGCTGTGACCCCACAGGATGTGTGTTCCCCAGCTGCAGCCTGTCTGCATGGTTCTTCTCTTTCACTGGGCTGTGATGCATGGGGATATATCCACATTTGACAGAAGAGAGACTCCACATCTGAGTATCTCTGTAGATTTAATCTTGGCTTCACCTTACACTTGATTCTGAGCATAGCAGACACTGCCAAACTGGTTTTTCAGTGGTCTGCCAGTGGGATTTTAAGTACTCTGATGCTTGTCTACAGATGGTGCAGTTTTGGAATTGTTATGCAGACACTGTTCTTCTCTTTTTATTTTTTTTTTTTCATAGTAGCTTAATCCTCTGTGAAAGAGGATTTAACTAGAAAACAGTTCTCTTCCTGTGAAAGAAGTTGATTGTGGTATTACCCTGTCCTTTCCATCACCTTTGTGGCTGGGGCCAGCTCTGTTTGGTTTTCCTTTTGCATTCACTGATGAGTGACTTCACACATAAGTAAACTCAGACTATTCTTTAGGGATCTTTGCAGCTTTCACCACCCTCAAGTTAACTGGCCTGTACATCTCAGTGTCACAAAAGAGTTAATGGTTGAAAATCAAAGGCATTTGTGCTGTCAAGTCAGATAAGGAACTAAGGCCAAGTATCCTAGGCAGCTTGAGGTTTTGCAGACATTTAAATTGTTTATTTGTTCATATTCTTACGTGTTTTCAGGGCCTTTATTTATGGCATTTACTTATACTACAGAAGTGATTATGCATGCAATTAAGAAACCATACTTGGTTTCTTTTGATTTTTGGCATACTTGAAAAATCATTTAATACACACAGAAATATTTCATAGAGAGTTCTGGATAGATTCAATTTAGATTAGACCCCAAGCATATCCCTTGTTTGGAAGCTGTGGTGTTTCTTTTGCTGTCTTAAGGCTGGAAAGACCTCCTTACTTAGGTAAATTCTCCCCAAGGAGGTGTCAGAATATGTGATTATTGAGGACCACTCAGTCTCAGCTCTGCCATGTCCTTCCCTGGCCACACTGCCATAGCAGCCACATGAAACAGCCTTTAAGGGCTTTTTCTTCATAGCACTTTTATGGGAGATCAGTGTTACAGTCCTTTTAAGAGACTGACAGACACAGGGCAGGATTAATCCGTGACTGATTCAGGATTCCTGATGGAATGTAGACATATGAGGGGTGCACATATTGCACCTTAGCTGGTCATTCCAGTTTCCTGCTGAAATTTGGAGATCCAGCAAGTGCTCTTAGCAGGGCTTGCCAGAACCCATCTCTATTAAATAGGTGCTGAAATAGATCAAATGACTGCCGACCTACAGTGGTTATTACTTATAAAGAGAACTTACGTAATGAGCTTAGCTATAAATATTTAAATTGTAGGGGGTTAAAGGTGTGAAATAAAGCTCAGTTGGTACTGTGAGGGTGTAGAGTGGCTAACAGCTCAGATGATTAGGAAGCTGTGAGTTTACTGTGGACTCCATGCTTTGTTTCTAAGGAAAGTCACACACTGTGTTGGCTTGAGATTCTTTTCTGTCACTGTTGGGTTTAAGCTGTGTGACCTTGCAGACACAACTGAGGATGCAGGTTGAAAATGGGCAATGCATTGGAGGTAACAGCTGTGTTCATCCAAAAGTCACAAAGGAGAAGTTCCACTGTGCAGGAGCAAACCCCTAGAAGTGAATACACGCCCAGGTAGCACACTTCACACTGGCCTATCCATCCTGTTTCCACAGCAGAGGACAATCTAGAAGGGGAAAATTCATGCCATTGTCTTGAAATGCGGGATTTTTCCTTGCCTGCTGAATGGTTTACTGCATGCTGTTAGTGAAGTTATATGAAGAAGGAAGACTTACCGTGTTGCTATCTGGAAACTCTGAGACTGGTGCTCAGTATTGATTTAGCCATTGTCCACAGGAGCACTAAGAATTATGCCTGCTGTGGTTGTTATGCTTTCATCATAAAGCCTTTATTGAGCAGCCTTGGCCAGTAATACTAATGGATGGAGCACTATCAAGCTCACTGCTCCTGTAGGTCAAATGAAGTCTCAGAATTTAGTAGATGCTCGTTGTTTCCTCCCTCAGTGATTCTGCTCACAGTTTTCCTGGAGCAAGTTGTAACAGTTAAGTTGTATGAAAAAAAATCTGGGTTTTCAAATATCGTGACTTCAAAGACTCTGCACACATGAGGAACCTGAACTGACAGTCACCAGAAGCATTTGGAGCTCTCACATACACTTTTCTCTTAATCCTCAGAAGAGATCTTTATTCCAGACCTAGATACAACTGAAGAAGGAACTTGAGAAGAGTTTCTGCTATCAGCACATTGTTATCAGCTGTTCTGTCATAAATAGTGTTTTTCATCAAAGTTTTTGGAGTGTGGGAAAGCTACTTGCAAGTGGTTGTAAACTGCAGAATTAATGGACCAGATAATTGCATAACTGTGTCATCTGGCATTATTAAAAGTGTTTTTAAGAGCTTAAATTTTCCTGTGAATTCAATGAAAGCTCTAGGTCAGCAAACACTACATTGGTATAGTTACCTTTGATTCCATTGGAATCAGATACCAGCATAGATAGATACCTAATACCCCTTGTGAA
Source organism: Rhipidura dahli (assembly GCA_013399225.1). Classification (NCBI taxonomy): domain Eukaryota; kingdom Metazoa; phylum Chordata; class Aves; order Passeriformes; family Rhipiduridae; genus Rhipidura; species Rhipidura dahli. The sequence continues at coordinate 317,607 of VXAC01008663.1, forward strand.
ATTCATTGATTTATTTGCACACAGCAGCTTTCTTGCTTTGAATGTTGCATTCTCTGTCTTTGCCAAAAGAAAGAACCATTGACAAAGGATGCTGAGAAAGAAGGGCTGCTTTTAAATCAAAAATGTATCCACATGAAGTGAGTGGACAGAGGCACGTAGATGGTATTTCTGATGAACTTGTGGTCAGCTCCTAAGAACAATATTGGATCTCAACAGCTGTTGATCCTGAGGGAAACTGGTAAGCTTTAAAGGTAAGTGAAAATTTGAGATAGGAACACCTTAAGAAATATAGATCCCTAATATGCTCTTTTCTGTTTTAATCTTCAAAAGAGATTTTCCTATTCCACATAATTTTATTGCTTATATAACAGAAGGAGTCTGCCTGTTGCAGAGAAGCTTGGAATATGGGGTTATATCATTAACTTTTTAAGGACATCTATCATTAGTCTATTGTCCGGAGCATCTTCCATAAGATTGGAATGTCAGCATTTCCATAAGTTTGGAATATCAGCATTTCCATAAGTTTGGAATATCAGCATTTTGGTGTGTTTGTTTAAATGGCCACTGGTGAATCAGGCAAGACCCTGGTGAGCACTCTGTGTTTAGCTGCACATGTGAGCTTGTGTGTGCTGTCTGGTACATTCATAAATAGCTCTGGAATTACAGCACTGGCATCCAACTCTTACTAAAATAGCCACAAGCTTGTCATTCACTGCAGACAGCGTGAATGCATGCTCTGCTCTACTCTGTGGGTTTCTCCAGTCTTGCTCTGTTTTGTGTGGAGGTATTTCCCAAAAACATGCATCTGTTGTTGATATAATTTTTTGGTGGTGTGAACTGAGACCTCTAGAATAAGTACAAAACAGAAGTCAGTTAAAAAAAGATGCAAAATAGGAATACTCAGGGGAATAAAGAAGTGCTTGATTTCATTCTACAAAACCCTCTCATATTAGACATATCCAGGGTTTAACTTGTTGAGGATTTTATTTTGTCAAGATCAATTTATTAAAATGTATTTAAGCATCATATGTGAAGAATCATTGTGACTAAGAGCCCTCTAAGAAGATAGCAAAGGGCAGTCTATCGTGATGCTTGTAAATCTTAAATTTAATATAAATGTGTATCTAGGAGCAGAGAGGTCTGAGACAGGGAGGTAAAAAAAACCTCACATAAATGGCCTTATGTTAAGTCTAGCAAATTAAAATTCCCAAATGAAATTATTCTCTGACCTTTCATCAGCCTTGGACCATGCTCAAGTGTTTTAGTGAACAGCTTAATGGCAAGAGTTCTTCTGCCTTCACTGAGGGTTTCATCTTGCCTGTGTTTGAGATACTCCCCAGAAGCCTAACAAAGGCATTTGTCTATTCTTGGAAGTCGAGGATGAACCTTGTAGTCATTCCCATACTTCTTTCAGTGGAGAAGATCATGCACACAAAGAGAAATAAATCTCCTTTATGTTTTCATAGTCTTACGGCTTCCTACTTCAGGAGATGAGGTGACCTACTTAGGGGTAAAAAAAGACGGTAAAAGAGAAGTAAAGGACAAAGGAGCAATAACCTAGTGTGGATTCATGAAGAGTTATAGCAGAATAAACTGATCATTTTTGTTTCTGGAGATGTGATTCAACAAGCTTTCTGCTTGGAGCTCCCCACAGCTTGGTTCGTGGAGATCTTGTGGAAAGTGAGTGTATTGAAGATGTCAAACTCGTGGTTAGCAGACAGCATGACAGACTGGACAGAGGAGCCTGGAAAGAGACAGTTTTTCTCTCAGCTCTGTGACTGGTTTTGATGTGTGTATATTAGTTCTCTCTGTTTCTTTTCTCACCTCCCACCTCCCTTGCTTCTGAAGACTGTAAGCTCCTCAGAGCCAGAGTTGGCTCCCACCATGTATTTATATATTGTCTGGCACACTGAGACTCAGGTCCCAGTTGTGGTTGCTGCATGCTGATGGAATATAAATAATAAACCTCTTATTTTCTTTCACTAATTCTAACTCTGCATCTTTTGATACTTTCTTAGTTGTGCTCAGTTATTTTACAAGACCTCTGAGACATTTCAGGGAGCCCACGCAGTCCTTGCCTACCAGTTATCCTGCAGATGTCAGGACAGAACCCCAGTGGCCACAGCCGAGATTGGGATGGAGCATTACCTGAAATAAAGTAGAAGTGGCCCCAGATGGCCTTTCAGTAGCAACAGCTGCAGCAGTGGTGAAGACTTTTCTGTAAATGTGTTGCAGTTTGTTCAGGGCACTGACCTCATAGGTGAAGAAGGTTTTTTTGGCCAAATGCAGCATCTTTCTCTCGCTGAAACATCTCTCACATCACATCACATCTCAATATTCACAAATATCCCAGAGGATGTGCCATATCTGTATAAGAACAGTCTATAAAAGCTCTGAATCTTTGCAATTTTGCCACTCTTTGCTTTTGTGCCCGCTGTGTTTCGGTTAACACAAACTCATAGTGGGGCTGCTCATCAGCTCTCTCACATCAGGGGCTGTTCAAACTTGACAAAAGAAACTCCTTGGCTTTGTTTGTTTTGGGATGCACTAGATCCACAGAGCTGTTGCTCTTCAAAATTGTCAGCTTCAGAGAGATTCATTCTCAGCATTCAGTTCAGATATCTTAGAAAGGAAGCTGGGTCTCTACAGCCAATGGAGAGGGGGATACCCTCCCAGAGTGTGATTTCAGAGCTTCTAAGTTTTAAGTATGCTTAATTCCATTGTCTGAAGTCCCTAACTGCTGATAGTAAGTATATTTTTTCTAATGTTCTCTCTTATTTGCTTCTTTTCCCTGCAGTTTCCAATGCAGTTGAGGCACACAGAGTCATGTTTGTGTGTTTCTGTCTAATTTTGCCTGTTTAAGTAATTTTATAACCAACCCTGGCAAAATGATGTGAGGGTAGAAGTCTAAATTGTTACAATTTTCTTTAAAAATAGGTAGTTTGGTAAGAAAAGACACAATTCCTAGACCTTCAAAGGGAGACTGCTATGTAATTTTTTTATTTTATCAAGCACTGGAGGCCTTCTAAAAGAAGAGCTCTTATAAAATGCATACCTGCAGGACAAATTCCAGCTGGAGCTGATACCTCATTGGACACTAGAGGATTTAACCATTACCTTTGTCTAGTTGGAAAAGTAGTTCTGCTCCACAAAAACACATGTTGGGGGTTTTTTTATGTCCTGCTTTTATGGTCTGCTTTTAGGCCAGTTTTGGCTTTTTTTCTTTTCCTTTTTTTTTTTTATTTTTTTATTTGTGACTGGCAAATCCCAGTACTGCCATCTGTGAGCAGCAGTGCAAAATACCATCTGCTGTGGATGACTTTCATTGCTCTGTACCCATTAGAACCCCACCAAAGACGTGTGTTAAGATGCAGTGGAAGGTTTCAGGAGACAGAAGTGCAACTGGAGCAATGTTTTGTGCCATACGTGATCCCACTGGTGCCAGGAGGATTATCTGATGTTTAAATTAGCATATAGCCCGACCTCAGCTGTTTAACATTAAGCAGTGGGGAAAAATCTATTTTCGTTAATCGTGGCGATGGTGGATGTAAAATGCCTGCATTAAGTCATTGTGATAATTTAAGAAAGCAAAGGTTGCTGCTCTGATTTGAGATGGTGAGAAATAGGAAGGAAATTTGCAGCAGGGAAATTGGAGAAGTGGGTGGTATCAAAAACTGCTTTCATGCAATGCTTCTTGTGGTGCATTAGTTTTTTGCATTGCTTTTCTAAATGGAAACCAGTGTAAATCCAGCTTGAAAAGAACAGTGCCCACTTGTATTAAGTTTCTGGCCTGCATTGCAGAGCCCTCTGGCAATTATATGAATAGACCACTAAATTTAAGGGTTCTGCTGCCCTTTTGACATATACAGAAGGTTATTGAATTTCCTGTGCATATTTGCTGTTCAAATAGTAGAAAGAAATTTGGTTATTGCAGGTGGTCAGTTCATTCAGACTCATAACATTTCTCAGCTTGTAATGTCAGAGCCTAGGCAGGGAAGATAAGCAATGAAATAGTAATTTGAACTTCTCCCTTTTATGGGTCATCAACAGAAGCAGGTTTTGGAAAGATTAAAATGTATTTTGTAGTTGCAATATGCCATATATTTTACTGCATTGTAGTGCACTTGTGAAATGACTGGTGGTGCTTTGAAATGTCTGCGGTGCTCATTCCTGCCAGAGTCATGAAAGATGTGTATAGACAAGGACATCACAGGTAAAATTCAGAGTGCAGGAGGAGAGTGAAATATTGCCCTATTGTATAAATAGAAAAGCTTACTAAAACATCAAAATACTGCTCATTTAGACAGCATACTCTGGTACTCTGGCTGTACTTTCTTTACAAATAAACAGGAAGCCTGGTTGTCTAGGTATAAATTACCCCAGGGATGAACATAATATCTCATAAATGTTCTACTCCCCAAACTGGTAACTATCTGGGTTTCATTTGCTGCTCTTGGGAGAATTCAGTTCTTCTTTCAGTACATAGAGGCCTAATGTCTGGAGCCTGTGAAAAGACTCTTAGTGGGCTTTGGATCAGGCCTGAGTTACAGCTTTAGACTTGAGAGTTGGGAAGCCCCTCATGTCTCCAGTCTGGACTGAGGCTCCAAACTTTGCCATGCCAGTGCTTTGTGTCTGTGTGTTTGTGTGCCCCAGAAAACATCTGTATGAGCACTGAGGTGTCTGGGAGCATTTTCAAAGTGGATCTGGAGAGCTGGAAGTCGGCGTCTCTCTCCAGTCACGGAGATTAAAGTGAGCTGCCTGAATTTCATCTACAGCAATACAGAGGTCTTGGGGGTAGGATGAGGAGGCAGGTAATATCTGTGCCTTAGGAAGAAGGAATTGCATCTGATTTGCTTTGTACAATGCCTGTTGGCCTTCCTTTTCAGCTGCCTTGTCCGTGCCTGGTCGCCCAGGAACAGATCACTGTCACAGGCTGACTGTGCAGACGCACATTTCCACGAGCATTTCCAGATGCAGGACTCCTCCTTCTGAGGAAAACATTTTGCTTGCCATGGCCAGCCCAGGGTCTCCACTGGTCATGGATGTGCACAAGACCATTTTGAGGTCATGCACAAGATGCCAGCTGTGATCTGTTGTGCTGGGAGCTTGTCCAGCACAAGGATCAAGCTTGCATCATCAGGCTGAGATCAGAAGGGTGCCTGACCTGTGTGCCCATTAAGGCCAAGGCAATTAGAAGAATGTTCTCCAGGACTCTAGAATGAGTTTCTGTTCAAAGGACTGAAATAACCCATATTTAAAAATTGGAGTGTGCTGCAAAAGGCAGAGTGGAATTCTGCCTGCACTGAAGCAAGTGATAGCTCAAAAATGGTTTGCTGCCTGGGTTTCTGTGAAACTGATGGCTTTCAAGCTGTTCAAATTCTATTGAGTAGTTAATGGTGGCAGGGCGTTGAGACCCATGGAGAAGTAAATTTGTGAATTGTTTTAAATCTAAATAAGCAAATATGTTGTCACAGCACATGAAGCATTTCCATTCTGTTTTTCTTAAACTACCTTTTCCTCCAGAGCTGCCTTTCCTTGGTGCTGAAGACAGAAAACATCTCAGTGATTTGGTCTGATGACTTTAAGAAATGGATGTGATTCGTTGGACACTTCCTCAGCCCACCAGTAATCCCAGAAGCAGGAAAATGTCTGGGCATAGAAACATTGCTTCTGTACTCCTGCCTTCCCTTGGTGTGCTGCCCTGAATTGCAGAGCCCCCTGGCCATCCTGTGTGCAGACAGCCTGGAAGGACAGCCTGGAACAGAACTTATGGTTCTGTTTGTACAAGGGAGGTGACAGAGGGGTGTTGCTTGCTGTCAGCTACAAAACCTGCTCAGAGCAGCAGAGTCCCCAAGAGAAGGAAGGGGACTTTTAGTGAAACACTGTAAATGAGAATTGCTGCTTGTAAGTGGGAAGTAAAAGAGTGTTTCTGTGCTATGCCCTGAAGCTTGGCAGAGCTCTGGAAGGGATACATCAATGGCAGATTCCAATGGGCAGTATTTTTTTTTACATACAGAGCCATCAGTGTGTACTGGGAGTCAGTCAACCTCATACTCAAAACACCTGAAAAGCTCAACCTTGAAAGGCAGTGGTTTTGAAATTACATTCTAGTGTAGGCTATCTCCTTTTAAGAGCACAGATTTAGTGGTGGCTTGTCCTGGTACAGTGGGTGACTTTCCCTCTCTGTATTTCAGCTCAGAGGGAGCAAGAGTGGCACAGACTCAGGAACTGACAGTCTGGCAGAGCATCTGGCCAGGGCTGTGCTCAGGAGAAGGGTCTGTTCGTGCCATGAAGAAGTGCAAATGGTAATGGGGTTAGGAAGCAGAAAATGTGGTGTGGTGATAAGCTGGTGGAGAGCTGCCTGTGTCCTAGGAAGAGGATTATGGGGAAAACTCCTCTGGAGAAAGAAAAGATACCTTCTAGAGAGAAATGAGGTAGGGCACTACCTGGAGTAGCATGAAAGGCAGGATGAGTTAGTTTCAGCTGCTTCTTCTAGCAGTCCTGAATTAAAACACAAGGTTGTTAAGTCTCAATTCTGCTTTGTGTGTTTCTCACTCTCCCCAAGGAGCAAAAGAAATTGTGAAATATTGAGAAGTAGTGAAGGTTTTTTCTTAACAGGGAAGAGAATGATAGAGCTGGAGAAAGCAAGGAGTGAAAGGATTGTAACTCTTCACAGGGTAAAGGTGAGGATGGTGGCTCATGAGATAACCATATTATAAAGCTGTGGCCCTGCTCTTGATAAGATTTCCATGAAGGCTGAACAACATTTCTTACAGAAGTTGACCATATGATCACATTATTAGGATGTCCCATTTCCAAGGATAAGAATTTCCAACCTCAGGTGCAATTCTGCTATGACTGAACTCAGTGGGGAACTCTGTAGATGCTTTGCTGATGCAGGATAAATGTTTGAGTAAAGGGTATAATGCACAAACACTCATGTTTTCCTGCAAAAATTGGGTAGCAGACAGCAATTCTGGAATGTGTTCTAGCTTCTTGCTTTCTCTCCCATCCAGCTGTTAATTATTCTTCCTGGTTTATATCTTAAGGGAGGAATTATTTATCTTTTTCTATTTGTGTTTCAGTAAAACATTAACAATCTCTTATTAACTGCCTGTGTTAATTATCTCAACAGTAGGAATATTCCTGCTCATCAGTGAAGCTGTGAAGGAGGAATATGGAGCAGGAATAATTAAATCACTTTGTTGTCACCTTTCTCTGCATGCTGCACACAAACAGAGGAAAAGGATGGATCTTGACCCCGCTGTGCAGAAAATGCAATGCTCAAGATCTTCTTGTAGGAGGGCAGATGTTTTGAAATGCTTCTCTGGAGGACTTTGGGGAGTTTTGCAGCATGCCATAATTCAGTTGTTGCACAGCTGTCTCTCTCCTCTGTGCATTGACACAAATCAGCCACATGCTCCTTTGAATGAAATATTTCAACCCAAAGATTTCAGTGTTTTAAAAACATCTGTATGTAGGAAACCAAAGTGGTTTATTGTGAGTGTCAGTGCTCCTCATCTGTAATGAGTACTTACAGGAGTCCTCTGTGGTACCAGGAGGAGATTTACAGGAGGAAAATTATTATTTACAGGAGGAAAATTAGAAAGGTTACCCAGCATGTTACTGATGTAATTAAACTGAACAAAAATATAAAGTAGGAGTATTTATTGTGCAATAAATAATGAAATTATTTATTTTAAAAGCTGAGGGCTTCTGACATTTATCTACTAGAAAAGATTTTGCAATGGCAGACGTAATAAATACGCCTTTTCCACAGTGCTGTTTGCCACAAAACATAAATCCTTTTTTGTTAAATAAGATGACTGAAGGAAAGCAGAGTTATGGAAATACATGACTGATGAAGGGAAGGTGATATGAGTTATTCTAATGTGAAAGGCTCTCTCCTATTTCTAAGGCTGACCTTTTCCCAGTGAAATACATTTACAGAGTTACATGTTACTTGTTAATAATTTCAAACATTCTGGTGGTGAAGTTCATAACTTTTAGCTTGGATGTGTCTTTTAAAGTAACCATGACCATTTTCTGAGAGGCAGGAGAGTCTGATCATTTTTCATACGTAGACATAACCAGGGCAAGTGTCTGTCCTTGGGATCCAGGTGCTTTCCTGCCATTAATCTTCACAGCCCCCTCTGGGGTAGGTGGAGTTTGTTATGCACACATTTTATTCCTGGGGAAGTGAAACAGAATCAGAGACACTTGCCCAAAGTTTAATCCTGGTCTGACTGAAGTTAATCCTATTAAATTAATATTAAATTAAGGCAAATGCTTTGGTAAAATTTGTTGGATGCACAATTTCCCATGTAGTAAAGATGCATTTCAATAATCAGGAATTCTTGTCAGTGCATCCAACAACCAAATCACTTTGCTATGGCCTGTTTGCTGAGCCTTCTTGTGTGTGTAGGCCAAGCTGGAGCTCTCACCTGTGTGAGATAGAGTCATATTTTAAACGAGGCCAAGATGGTGTCCTACCTTCTTTTCCTATTCTTGTATTTTAAAAAAGTCCTCACAGCAGTACTTTAACCTGTAAAAATTATATGTATTTTTTATTTTCCTTACTGGAAATATTCATCTGGTATTTGTGACCTTGGCATATGGAGGCAGATAGGTCTCGGGCTAATGTTAATCATGTGTAAAGGCATTTGTAAAGGTATTTAAAAGGATACCATTCTCAATGGAATAATCAGGCCACTGTCTGCAAAGTAATGAAAATTTAAAAATAACTGGTTGAACAATGCAATGTAGAAATGAATAGGCTGTAGGAAAACCCACATAGTGTCAAGGTTGTCTGCCTATTTCTGACACACTTTTTATAAAGAGAGGGAATATTGACATATTGGCTCTAACTTCAGATGCTTTAATTAAACAATATCTTGCTACATAGGCTCAGAGATTGCTCCTGTTTCTGTAAAGTGTCTAAAGTAGTTTTTGCTCTCTTCTTCTGTTGCTGAGTGTTGCAATCTGGGGGCCAAATAGCTCTAGGCTGTTAGTGCTAAGGCCAGAGAAGAAGCACAGTTTGCAGAATGAATTTCTGTCCCTTCACACCCTCATACAGTCACCCTCATCCCATTGCTCTTCCTCTGCCATCTTTAGCTGGGCAGGAGAGGCTCAAGGATTTGTTGGGCAGTGCATATGCACTGCAGAAAGACGTTTATTGGGGTGTGACGCTTTCCTTGCCTTAATTATGTCCGTGCCTTAATTAAATGTCCCCTTATGGAGGAGAGAGAGACAAGTGGGACCTTCAACTCTCTGCTTCCAGATAGTTGTTTGTTAAGTCTTTATCAGAGAAATAGAGCCACTAACATGACTCAGACACAGCACAGAACAGAGAACACAGGAAAGCCAAAACTTATCAAGGTTACACCATCTTTTAAAGGTAAATCATTCAATTAAAACATGAAACAAAAGATATTTTTACTTTTCCACCAATTATCAGTAAATCACTCTGTCGCGTAGACAGGAACTGTGAAATTCTTTATCCAATCATCTTAAACTAATTCTACTGCAGAATATGGAGTGGTGGAAGAAGAAGAAGGTCTAAAAACAACTATCCTCCATTTTGGAGTTTCTACCTTTTATCTATTTACTATATTAACAAACCCAAAAACTCTAAATTTTTCACCCTGTGACAATCTTCCATAATGTTCTATCACCTAGTCCACACCAACATAGATTCTAATTCTTCCCAGAGGGTTGACAATTTTTTCCATGGAGAAAGGTCAAAAATAGTGTTGTCCAAAAATCCTTCAAAGCAGGCAGATAAATATTCTCTGCACTCTGGACTCCAACTGGGGTGAAATCAGTCTTCTTCAAAAATTGGACCAGCTCCTTCCTCACTGCAGAGGACTATTCCTCATGCTTACCTGTTCACAGATTGTACCCAGCCCTGCACCAGAGCACCCTCACTCTGCTGGCTGCTTGCAGTACTTCCACTTCAAGGCCAAGGCTCAGGTAATCCTCATCTTCCTCAACAGTTTCAGAAATCCCTAGAACACACCATGTTCTAGTGGGCACCCAGCAAGGAGGTCAGAGCTGAGAAAAACTGAATCTTCGGGGCTTCAAAAACTTTGCTGCTCTGAGCTAGGATGGGTAATAAGTCTTGGAATTGTCTGCTCTGTGCCAAGCCAAGGACTAAAATGGTTTTGGTTCAACTTAAGTGATTTATTTTAATTTAATTTTTTTTTTCCATTCTTCATCCAAATTTCAAAATCACTTTGTTTTGGGACATAAATTGGTGTTCTCTTCTGGCTGAAGGTGGCTGATTTATATCATCTAACCTTAAGCAATAAATCCCCCTCCACCAATGTCTTTGAAAAGGGAATTTTCTTTTAACTAACTCTTTTACCACCAGCAGTTTTGACTTGGATGGGTCAGCATTTTCCCAGAGTATCGCAAAATAGTTCCTGACCAGCTCTCTTGAGTACCTGATAAGAGTCAGATTAAAAAACTGGAATTGGACAAACTTTACAAAAGAGAGCTCATTTCAGTCACTATGCCTTCACATATAGAGTGATTTCATACATTTCAAAAGTAACGTCATTGTCATCATTTATCATTTTCTATGCTTTTATGTCCTTACAAGCAAAAAACTTTTTTTTTTTATTATAAAAAGGAGGTTCTACATCATAGGAGAATCCTAGATTGTGTTTGACACAGCTCTTCATTTAAGTAGCTGTGGCTTTTTTGAAATATTTTCTATTGTATTTTGGTATTGCTTTGTGTTTTACTGACTATTCAATATATTTCCCACAGAGACCAGTTCTGTGTGTTTCCAGTAGTGAAGACTATTCAAAGAGGCTATAATCCTGTAATAGTTTATAGCAAAATCAATTTGATATGCCTTGAAAAATATTGTCTTGTATTACAGTCAAAGGAAATGTGTGTGCAGAGCTGAGAATTTATACTTGCAATGAATTTCTTGAAGTTGGAAATGCGTGTGCTTGTGTAATTGAGGGCCCTCTTATGTTTGACTTAATTTTTCCTTTTCCCAGCTCTTTTTAAGGAGAATCCCTTTTTATCACCGCAGTTAGTTAGGAAGGTTTTTAGGATTTTAAACCTCTGTTTCAGAAGAAGCTCTCCTGTTCAGCAGTATTTTGTACTAATTTAGCTCCAAATGTTCTGAGTGCCTCCGTGGAAGTAATTAGGTGAATTATTGCGGCGTAGCTGTGTGTACAGTACCTGCCTGGCAGCACAGCTTTGAGTTTATAGTTAAGAACTACTGCAGCACCCTCAAGTGGTGATGCTGATCTGTATTTACAGTTGGTTTTTTCCCAAATGTTTATTTCTAGGCTTATGGATAATTTCAGTGTTTTGGACTGGCCTGCTCAGGTGCTGTCAGTCCCTGCAGTCCTCACTCAGGTGAAGTGTCCGCTAAATGCAGTTGATCAGTTTGGAATTTGAGCAGCGGTCTTAGGGAAGTTTTCCTTGGATTGTCAAATGATTTTATGGAGGGCATAAAGCAGTGCCTGCAGTAACTCTGGCTTTTGACTGGAATGAATAACCTGAGTACCCTACAGAAAGAGAAACACGTGCTGCGGTTTTCCTCCAGACTGTGCTTGCAAACGTGGAACAACTGTGGCGTAAGGAACACAATTCCCTGGGCACACACACCGACCCCAAAGACATCTGCAGAGATGACTTATGGAGAATGAATGTTATTTCTTAAGGAAATTTTACTGTCTTTGTGGTGCAGTTATTTTTCCATTAGCTGCCTATTTTAAACAAGCAGCTGGGCACCAGATTGGATGACCGACCCTGGTTTGGGGCCTTGTTGCTTCCCAAATTAGCAAGGGGCACCTCTCCTGATGTTTCATCTCTTTCTAATTCTGCTGAGCCTTCCCAGTAACAAGAGTCATTACCCTGTAAAACAAAAGGCCACAGGGTAAACCTTGTGCACCCTCCTGCCCCCAGTACAAACCTGCATGAGCTCCTCTGGTCTCATCCCTAAAACACTGATGAGAAGTTTCATCCCAGAAATTTACTGTCATTCTGAATGGGTGTTGTCACTTCTTTAAGTGAAAACAGGTATCAAAATTCTTACTCTCTTGTCACTTAGAACAGCGTGTGCTGGACAGAGTGCACAGAGTGGAAGTGCTCCCTCTCCTCCAGAGCTGCTCTGTGCCCTGTGTGCTAATGCTGTGGGTTAGCAGAATGGCACAGCTGCTTGTTTATCACTGCAACTTCTACCAGGTCTGGCAGATTTTCTGTATCAAATTCAGAGAAAAGGTTTGACAAGCACTATAAAAAAACCCCCTGTTTTAACTCAGGAAGGCAGAAGGTGGTCCAGACTCTTATTTATAAATTTGTGTTGATCCAAATGAAGTTTATTCAGATTAATATTAATTAATTTTAATTTTTTTCTTTTTGCCATCTCTCAGCTATTTGACATAGAAAATAGAAATCGCTAGATTTGTAAGCTTTGTCCGCCTGTCTTTTTTTTAACCTCTCTTTTAAAAAAAGACTCATTTTAAATGTGCCATCTAGGTTGCCATCTGTAAAAGAGACTGCATTCTGTTCAGAAGAGAAGCATGTCAGTAGAGGGCAGGGTCCAACAGTAGAGAGTTTCCAAAAGGGATCTGATAAAGAAATGACAACTATTTTCTAATATGAATGATATAATAGACAAAAATTGTGTGTGATGGAGCATATTTAATTTAATGTCTGTGCTCTGATCCTAAAGGCCTGCTGTCAGCTTAGGAGTCACAGGGTGATCTTTTTAATTTTATTTTTTTCTATAGAAAAACACTACTGGTAGCAAAAAAAGAGAGAGAGATGACTTTGTAAACTTGCCTTAGGCTGCTCCTATAATAAGCAGAAAGATGAAGTCCCACCATGGCTGCAGTACTAAGCTGGGATATGCTGTCAGCCCACACTGCAGCTGACCCACAAACCTATTTTATGACATTTTTGGGCACGTGTGGGGCTTGCAAGGTGGCAGGGCAGGCAGCTTCTGCTGTCTCTTAAACTAGGTGGCCTGGCTAGAAAATCATCTGTGGTGGAGAAGGAACCTAAATTCACCATGAGAATGCCAGTCAAGGTTCAGTCATGTTAACAGAGTATCCTCAGCCCTGGACCATGAGCTCAGTGCTCAGGTACAGCACAGGTAAAGCAGTGCTCTGCCACAGCTCCCTGGAAAAAGCAGGCCAAATATAAAATGATTGCTGTGTACTTATTTAGAAACAGGCCTCTGTGAGTGCTCTGAAAGTAACACTATTTCAGGCTTCAGAGACTGGGAAGTTCCAAAGATTTGAGCCCCTTTCAAATGTTTTCTTTCCTTTTCCATAGGATCATGTAATCATAGTATTATTTAGTTTGGAAAAGATCATTGGCACCAACTGCTAACCCACCACTTAACTGTGTCCCAGGTGCCACATCTGCACATCTATTAAATACCTTCAGGGAGTGACTCCACCACTGTCCTGGACAGCCTGGTCCAGTGATAGACATCCCTTTCCATGAAGAAATGTTTTGTAATATCCAGTCTAAATCTTCCCTGCTCAACCTGGGGCTGTTTTCTGTCATCCTGTCCCGTGGAAAAGAGACCAAATCTCCACCTAACTACAACCTCCTCCCAGGGAGCTGGAGAAAGCAATAAGGTCTCCTCTGAGCCTCCTTTCTTCCAGGATGAACACCCTCAGCTCCCTCAAATACTCCTTATAAGACCTGAGCCCTGATACAAGCCAGTTTCTAACACTTTCTTGCAAACTCTTTAATACAAAAAAAATCTCTGTGCTTTTCAAGAGGAGGCAAATGTTTCTCATTGGAAAATCCCAGGTAATTAAAATTCCCGCACGCCCTATTCTACCCAAAACACAGTTTTGCCCCATTTTGGGGTGCCTGTCCTACTTTCTGGCTATGTCATCTCTGTTACCCAGCAAATGTTTTCCACCTCTGACAGGCTGTTGTCACATTGCGCCGTAAATGTCGGTACCGCGTGCGCTCCGTCTTCAAGGACCCGTATGTTTCTGGGTGACACAACTAGGCCATGCTAATTGCTTTTGGGGCATCATCCACTTCCAAAAATACCAAGCAACACCAATAGAAGGATATATGCCTTTGAATGGGGTTACCCTTTTCTCAGTAAAGGAAATTTTCACGAAGATTATCACCCCCAGAATCAGTAGAGAATTCTGTTTTACCAAAACAGAATTTTAGTGGATAGGCAAAGACCTACTTAAATGGGTGAAGAATGGCTAGAATAAGCAATTCTCACAGAAAAATGGTAAAGTTCACTCAGCCTTATGAAGCTGAAGAACAGTAGTGTGTTTGTTTATATGGAATCATTGAGGACATCATGTTGAGAAGTAATTTAGTGATTTAAGCACCTTAAATTTCAAATAAATGAGGATACTGGTTCTGTCTGCCCACTGCTGATAATGATCCTGGAGGGGTGGTATCAGCCAGTGTAGCAAGTTATGTTTCATCAGAATTTACTTCCTTAAGTCATGGTGGCCCCATTTTTCAGCAATTGCATTCAGTGTTGGTGTTTTTACAAAACGCAGCTCTGGTTGTGCTGCTGTTGTGTTGCAGAGTCTGTGCTGGACTCAACAGTTGGTTTTTGGACCCTGTGGTGAGATTTTTAGATGCCTCATTGCTGTTTGCCTGCTTTTGTGAAGAGGAACAGGAGGATCTGAATGCTGCTGTGTGCTTGTATAACTTGAAGGGAATTAGATTATTTTCCTCTGGAAGAACAAACCTTTTGCAGAGGTTTGAAGTTATCAGTTGCAGTCAGAATTTCCCAGGATTGCCTTTGTCACAGTCTTATTCAGATCATGATGAAGCCGCTTGTATTTTTGCACTTAGCAGAGTCCTGAATTCCTTTTATCTGTGTGGTGAAATTATTGGACATCTCTAAAGTTAGTTTTCATACTTTCTTCAGTTCACTTGACATGCTTTTATGCTTCCTTGGCATATGCAAATAAATATAGATATAGATCTATCTCTGAGTCAGGAGTGACTAGATGTGTGCCTGGCTTGTTTCACAGAGCACTGGCTTTATTTGTTTTTTAAAGACATCACTTAGCAAGCCCGTAAGATCTCTGCCAGCTTAACTAGCAACTAGAAATAAAATGATCCTAAATTTAGGTACATGCAGTGAATACATCAAGATTCATGTGAATATCCCCTGGAATTTTCCAAAGCAGCAGCTCATATTGATTTTACCATTATTGATCTGATTTTGATAATTCCAGTGTATATTCACATGTGTACCTCACATTTCTGAATACCCTTGCAAAGCTTAGTGCCTCTGGCAGACCTTGAAAGAGTGCAGTAAAATTAAAAAGAAGCACATATGTTGGTGAGTTTAATCCAGGTACATCCTAAGAGGTACTTAAAATGAAAACCATTCATTGGTTGGCTTGTTTGTTGACCCTCAACAGCTTTTAGTCATAAACTTGTGTTAAATTGGTAAAGACATAATTTATTAATCTCCTGCCAGTATTCAAATCTTGTCCTTGTGTCTCCCACCTTTTAAAAAATGAATGCACTGTTTGGCAGCCATTTATAATTCTGTATATTTGTTGTTACATAATGGCAGTTGACCAGAAACATTTACAAACCTCTAAAATAACTTCCATGAGTGTCAGCCATTTCAGACAGGTGAATTGGACAAATGGTGTAATTTGTACTTAGAAAACTGTGAGCAAGCTGGTAAGCTTTTTTTCCCTAATCAATTGATGATGGCAAATAGGCAGGAAAGAACATGCACCAGCACTAAGAGTGAAGAAGCACAAACATCTACCAATTTAAATTAGTCCCAAATCCAAAAAGGCAGTATTTGCTTTTAGGTGATTTCAGTGGACTTCAGCCAGCTGATCTAGAGCTGTGCTCCATAAGGTCCCTGCTCACAGCCCACTTAGCTCCAGATGACTGGAACTCATCAGATGCTTTTCTGGTCAGACTGCAAATTTCCTTAAGTATGCCCAGTGGCAGTTCTGGATGTGAAAAAATTCCTACAACAGCTCCTCACCTGTCTGTAATCCTGCTGGGAGACAGAAGCTGGGGTGAGTTGTACCTACAGCCCTCAAGATTGCCTGATCTGATATTTACTCCTAAAGAGCATCCAGCATGCTCTCTCACAGGCAGGGGTTTTACAAACCTCCAGCACTGCTCCTTTCTTTGTAAATGCTGCAAGAGAAGAATATTTGAATATGCTGAATCCATGCCAAACTGGAGGAAGAAATGTATGTCTGGCAGGGCCAGAAGGAGAACAAAGGAGTTGGAGGATATTTGGTTAGCTTAAGGTGGCCTTTTTGAGATGTCCACTTGTCTAAATATACTTTTTTCCCCTGCATATTCATATTTCTCTGTAGGGTTTTCTTTCAGCTTGGGGGTTCCAAAACCTAAAATTGTGTCATTACATCCTCTGAGTATTTCAGTATATCTAGGTTTTATTACTCTTCCAAGCAACAAAAAAAAAAAAAAAAAAAAGAAAAAAACAAAAAAAGAAAAAAAGAAAAAAAATCCAACAATACCTGTAAATTTAGTGATAGCTAGTCTGAGGAGTCAGATCTGTTTAAAGAAAATCTTTGTATTATAAACAAAACACTTTAAATGAAATTATTTTGTCTTGTCTGCTCTCTTTGAATCCTGTGGCATGCATTTGAAATTCTAACTCATGAAATTCCTGCTGTTTCTCCAAGATTCTGCATGCACAAGTTCTTTCTGGCAAGTGGAAGCTCAGAATTTCTCCAAGGTATTTTGCTTCTGTGTGCTGCCAGTTTTACAGTGGTGAATTAGAGAGGAATTGCCTCAGCTTCTCCCAGCTTGGGCAATTAAGGATGTGCAGATGTGGCTCGTGCACATAAAAGGAGCAGGAACCTTATGCATCCCTTTCACATACAGAGCTGAGCACAGCTCTTGCCTTGTCTGAGGTGACAGAGGGACCATTTTGCAAGATGGTTGCTTTTCTGATAGACCTGCAGCAGCCTACTTTGCCTTTCTGAAGGCAAATATATTCCCTTTTCTTACTGAAACCCCCCCCCCGGGAGATCAGATTAATCAGGCAACCTGGTTGCTGCCATGACATATCTGACTTGAGTATCCAACACTGGCAGGTGACAGAGCAGAGGAGAAGGTGCCTGGTGGAGACCAGCTCAGCAACATCAGCCAAGACTCACATGGATGCCAACAGCTCGTGGCATCCAAAGAAAAATGCATTTATATGTAATGTTTGACTTCCTGGCTTCTCTTGAAGACATGGAATTGGGACCTCATCCTAATTTCTCTCAGATAAAGCTTCCAGAGATGGAATGTTAATTAAGGCAAGAAGGAGAGTCTGCAGTACAAATCTCCATTGGTATGCATGGCAGTACCAGGTACAGAGGTAGGCCAGGACCCTGATGTGGTGTGCAGCTGTAGAAACACCTGTACATCAGTACTTTCTTTCACTTAGGCTCTGCATAACCTTTTTTAGCACCAGACTTGCACAATCATTGTTCCCAACTCCTCTCTTCTGTGTTGTGTTGGTTTCTTTTTTTTTTTTTCTGTCTTTCATCACCTCTGCACCAACTGCAAAGTCATAAAAAAACACATGTGGGAAAGACCTTCCTGGTCATGTGATCCATAGTTTTGCCAGCTGGCAGGATTATGCCTTACAGCACATTTTCTGACACCACAGTCTATTTATAAGTGCCCTCAGCATCAGGATTTTCACCCATTTGCTTTGGAAACCATCCTGCTCACACCACGTGGAAGAACCTGCTGATATTCAGCCACATGCTCTTGGTTCCATTTAATTAGGCCTAGGTGGCTATCAAGACTCTCAGTGGTTAAAACCACCTGTCTTACTGAGCACTGAGAGAACATTTATCCACCAGGCCCTGGAATTGCCCTCAGGAGCAGCTGATCTCCCTGGTTTTGAAAATGCTCCCACTGTGTGGCTCCAATTAACCTTGTACCATCCCGGCCCAGCTCCCTGCTTCCCAGGCGTGTTGGTGCTTTCCCTCTGACAGTTTTTGGTCCATTTCTTCTCTGCCTCTTTGACCTCACTTGTCTTCATCTCCTTTTTTATTCTCAGCCCTCCTGGTTACTTCACTGTGTGCCTGCTACCTCTTCTATATGCTTTTGATTTTTTTCTTCTTGGCTCCCTCTGGGCCCATCTCTTCTCCTGAAGAGCCTTTTCTTCCAGGCTACTTTCTTTTTTCCCCAAAATCTTACATCATGTAAAGCCACCATTGTCTGTTGTTCCCAGTACTTGAGTACCAGTGTTTTATTTTCCCCACAAAAGCTGTTATTCAACCACTTGTGGAAGATTGAATTATTTTTGTGGTGCCCAGAAAACTAATTTTACTAACGTTTCTCTTAGTCCAGCCTGGAAAGCTATCTTAGGGATTTGTGGTTTATTATTTTTTTAGTCATTATAAGGCCTGTGAGATTATTTTTCCGAATAGTGTGTGATTCCAGAGAAAAATATGCTTATGTCCTAAACTCACTCACTGTCTCTCCAATGCTGCATTTCTACATCACTTGCTCTGAGAGGCTGCTGGCACAAATAATGAGCTAAGAAAGTGAACAGCTCAGCATCCTAATTCCACAATAAACACTGCCCCTCCTCAGCCCTACTGTCACTTGACACAGTGCAATACTTCTCCTGGCACACCCGTGAGATCAAAATGAATGACCAAATGTGTCCTCAGGGACTGCTGGACTGGTGCACTTGACACAGGAAAGGGATTTTCTGTTCTGGTTTGGTTGGATTGGGTTTTTAGTGGGCACCAGGCAGCTGATGGATAGAAGGTATAAGCCTGGGACCGTCAGAGATTCATGAGCTGGATGTTTTTTTCTTGGCTGACCATGGTAATAGGAGTTAAAATATTGTATCTTTGTCTCTCTGGTGCCTAGACAGTTGCTATTTAAAAAAAA
>VXAC01008663.1:344023-362794 GCA_013399225.1 Rhipidura dahli
GGCCCCCCCCGCCCCCGCGCTGTCCCCGCAGCTCTCCCTGTTACCGGGCTCCTTGCGCGGCTCTCCGCTCCCGTGGAACGGGGCTGGGGGGGCTCGGGGTCAGCACGTTAGGGAACGCCAAGTGCCAACTCCGTCCGTCTGTCCCCAAGCTACGCGACAAGGCTCCTCACCCCCTTTTATTTATTTTTTTTTTAATTTTTATTTTATTATTATTCCGTGTTTTACCCCTTAACACTCTCCTGGGGCAGAAGTCTTCACCTTGTCCGTCCCTCCTCGCTTTCCTGTCAGCCTCCCCCCTAACCTGGCAGCAGGTAAACTTTTTAACCCCTTAGCTGCCGTTTCTGGGTCTCTCTCTCGTCCCCCTCCCACTGCCCCCGGGCGGGCCCCCACGGAGATGCCGCAAACTTCGGCCGCAGACCTGCTCCCGCGCTGCTTCCGAGAGCAGCGACTTCAAAGGGTGCATCTGCATATCGCCTTAGAAACTAGTGACTAATCCAGGCCCCTGCTGCCTGCTGCGTCCGATGGAGTTAAACTAGTCTAGGTCTACTGCCTCCAGCTCTTTTGGGGTGGCGAGGAGGGGAACAGGGCATTTGGAAAGCAGAAAGACTAAGAGAACAAGGGCCAGTGATAGATCAAAACATGTGGCTCCCCATAGCTGGCTGGTGTTAGGTTTGCAGATGGATTTGAGTGTGTTTTGCCTCTGTGGAAGCACACACAAGGGGAAGCAAATGGCTGCAGTTGGGAATAATGTTTGTGTCTGTTAAAAATACTTCTTGCCCGAGTGGGATGCGTTAGTTTTGCAGCAGGGTTTAGCTTTGGCTCTGGGAGCCTTCCCAAGCAAGGCACAGCTTCAAGGCACAACAGCAGGGCTGCTTCATTCAGGAGAGAGTTGTGCATGCAGGGAAATGTCCTCGGATTATCTTTTAAATCCCTGTCTATATTCATAAAGACTTTTGTGGTCCGTAGAGCAAGCACTGACTTCTGTCAGCGATGGGGCCAATCGACCTAAACCTCCCCCTGAGGTGCGAGAATGCTGACAGCCCTGGGGGGGCAACAGTGACAGGGACTTGAATTGACTCTTCCCTGTCACCCGCTCTCCAGCAACGATCTTGGCACTGCTGCTCCTTGGCCCCGGCCAGCTGCAGGGAGGTACCGGCCCCTTCCCCGGGCCTCAGCACCCACTCGTGACCCTCTCCCGTTGTGTCTGGGGACATGGGGCCCTTCCCGGCAGTGTGCTGGGCTCTAGATGTCGCTGCGAGCCAGCGGAGTGCCACCTCCAGGGCTGGGCTCAGGCACATTTTCCTCATTGTTTTAATTTCGCTTTCCTGGATTTGGAGACAGCAGATGTCTGGAGCCGCTTCACTGGTCACCAGAAGCGCTGAGTCCGGAAGCAAAGGAAAGCCTGCAGTTTAGCATGTGCGAGTGCTTCGTGCAGAGAGTCTCCAAAATTATATTAAAAAGAATATTCTTTAATTTCTAAAATAAGAGGGGTTTTCTTTCTTTCTTTCTTCTTTCTTTTTTTTTTTTTCTTTTCCTCTTCTCTTCCCCCCTCAGAACCGTGTGGGTGAAGAGTGCTGCTGTCTGTTGAGGGACACTGCTGTCTGTGCCTGCCTAGGTGTCTTCTGTGATGAAATGCAAAAAGTGTGGCCAGCAACAGGGATTTGGGGTGACTTCTAAACTCACGTGGACACTTGGTATGAGTTGTTTTTAAAGGGGGCAACGTGTCTGAGAAGGTCCCCAGGACTAGGCCAGAAGCTCACAGGTGCTCCCGTCCAGCAGAGACTGGGCAGCCTGAGCTGGTGGTGTCCAGCAGAGGGTCGCTCAGGTCGGGAGGATGAAGGCACGACAAACAGGTGGAAATGGTCTTTAAATGGTGTGTTTCAGGGGGTGAGGGTCCCGCCCGCGGGGACAGGCGCCGGCAGGAGGGGCGGGACTGTCGGAGGTGTCCGCGGTGCTGAACCGGAGCGGAGCGCGGCAAGGGGGAGCTGGGCAGCGGAGCTGTCCGCGGTGCCGAACCCTCCTGTCCCGGGGCAGCGGAGCTGTCCGCGGTGCCGAACCCTCCTGTCCCGGGGCAGCGGAGCTGTCCGCGGTGCCGAACCCTCCTGTCCAGGAGAGGAGGAGCTGTTTTCTCTGCCAAACCCTCCCGGGACTGATGCCGAGGCGACCTGTCAGTGACCTCTTGCCCTTGTCCCTGGCTGGATCGGCAGAGACAGAGGACTCCTTTCCCATCCACCGTGGCAGCAGTCAGGCTCACTCAGGATGAACAAATGCAGCCCTGGGCATGAAACCCCCGAGGAAAAGGGAGAAATGAGGCAGAGAGCTAGCAAAGACCAAGGAATAAGTGCAAGGAGAGTGGTCTGTTTGTGCAGGGTGCCAGGAATGTGTGCTATTACTCATCATGGGGGAGGGCTTAAGGAGACAGCATTGGAAACTCTAAGATTAGGCTTCTGTTTTCTGTTTTGTATGAGTGGGACATGCACACCACCTTTCATCTTTCAACATCAATGTAGTAGAAAACCCCAGAACTTAAACATATAGAAACAAAGGGGGGTTTCCCTTTCCACACTTGGAAATATCAAAACAAATGTGAAAATGAGGCTGTTCTGTCCCTAACTTTGTCAAGTGATTAATAAAAGGGAGAGAACTGAGTGTATTTTATGGGTTGCTGATGATGACTTTTCCTATTGAAATATGTGTGCTGTATTCAGCACTGTATTTTTAAGCACCAGCACAGACCTCAATGCAGAACAAAACTGAGGGAAAGACAGGATCTTGCCTTTGAAGGTCACAGTATTGTAAGTAAGCATTCTGTCCACTGGAAGTACTACTGGTGGAAAAATACTATGTGAAATCAGTACGGAGTTAAAGAGGAGGCAGTAACTCCCTAATAAAATTCAAACCAAAGCAAATAATGTCTTTATATGGCAACTGTTGACTTGCAGACACCATTGAGACACACTTGAGAACATTGGTTTTGTAACATAAAAGTATAGCAAAGTAGAGGTGGCAACATACTTTAGTACTTTAAATAGTTTTTACTGTGTTTCAAATCATGGCAGTTCTATGTGAATATATGTATATGTAGTAGACCTAACTACTGAGCAAAACCTGGATTAAATCATGCAAATTTTTCATGTTAAGTGTTGGTCTGATGAGACAATCGTGTTATTTATGGGAGGAGTAATAAGGGAACTAAGTTCTGTATAAATGATAGCAGAAAAGCACTTCCTAGTTGTCTCTGTGGCATTATTGATATTAAAGTTAATTACTGAAACAGCTCTAAACAAAATTCAGATGACATATTTAACTTGTAGGTTTATCTTTTCACCACATTTATTTAGATGAGAAAACACCTGTGAGAACTCTTCATTCAGTTTTGTGGGGCGGTATAGCAGGTTATGAACAATTTTGTTAATGTAGGTTTCTTTTTTAGATTGATGAGATTACCTTTTAGACGGTAATTTTGATTGGTTTACTTTTTAGACTGATGATATAAATGCTGTGCACATTGTACAGTGGAAGGGATTTTCTCTTACACATTGACTTGGGAACTTTTTCCCCCTAAAATAGAGCTTCTTTGTCTTTTCAAGGCTTCTTTCTTGGCATCACAGTGATTAATGAGTTTAATTTTTGCAGGCAACTGCCAGGAGGTGCTGAGTAAGATGTATCATGCTGATTGTGTGTAATGCTGCTCCTTTTAATTACTGGGATGATAACAATGCATTAATCAGGTGCATAAAAAATTCAACACTTTTCTGTAAAGTGGAATATTGATCCAGGCACTGACTGTAAAAGAGTGATCATAGAAGTCCTTTTAAAGTGAATTTTGTATGATAAGTTATCTGTTAAAGGTATTGAATCCTCCAGTGAAACATCATGGAAGTTTTTTATATAAAAAGACACATGCTGCATTCTTACAGGTTCATTACTTAGCCAAAACTTTTACTGGCTTTAGTAGGAGACTTAAGCATATTAAAAAAGCCAGTCCCAAAGTACAAAAGCTTTCATTCCTATGAATATTCTTTCAATAACTGAATTATGAATATTTATTTATTTTCTGCATTTGCTGAAAACTACTTTTGGCTATATATTATACTTTATTAGGTCTGCAGTTGATTATTCAGACTGATTTACCTTTTCAGAAGTTTTTCATTCAGATATAAATGGAGATCATTTTGAGATGCCTCAGTAAAGCCGTGTTTTGTGCTTCAGTAAATTAAGGATTTAGTAAATCAAATGTCCTTTGTTAACAGAGTGAGTCTGAGAAAGAGAGAATCAAAGCCATCAGTGTAAAAAAAAAAAAAAAAGAATTTGATATGTCAGACTTGCTGTTGCATGTAATTGAAAGTGTTAATTTCCAGTTCATTATTTGTGTAATGGGAAGAGATATTGCCTCTTAGAAATGTGTGTCAAGGACAGTGTTTCAGAAAGTTTAAGGCCTGAGCTGCAGGCAACAGGCATTTCAAAAGTGGGCTGTTTTTCTCCTAAAGAGAAGAGTGAATTGACTGTATTGAGGGGTTTGTAGGACTGCAGAAATCCCAGCTTTGTCGTAAGGTGTAATAATTTGAATTATAACCAGAAGTCTATATATAGACTTGGACTCCTGTATATATGGGCAGAAACTGCTGTTTAAATCCATAAGAATCTCTTCTTCTGGCTCTTCTTGATGAGTTTTTGGATGCTGAACTCAGTTATCCTCCAGCCATTAAGATGCAGAGAGCTGGAATGGTTGTTTCAGTGGAAATAGTTAGGCCCTGCTGCCATCCTATAACTCACCTTTTGAAATTAATAAAAACTGCAGCTTCCTTCCTTCAAAAGGAGTTATTAAAATCATGGGTTGTATTTGCATAGAAGCCCATCATATATTTTGTGATTACTGAATACTGGACCCTCTGATCTGCAGGAGATACACTTTTCCTACTTTGCTTTATGGCTACATCTTTCATTAAACCAATTTATGATTTTTGTTGCCAGTTTAAAGTCAGCCTCTGTTTCTGCAGTCTTCACTAGCCATGGTGATGATGCACACACCAAAAAATCTGCCAGAGAAAATGTGGTTTTAAGTATTCAGGGATAACTGTGTGAAGAGGTTGAATCATCTCTCTGATAGTAGTGAACTGTGCCCAAGGCTGGGAAACCTCACACTGAGTACTCGGCTCATGTTATTTCTCTTCCTGAGCTGGGAGCTCGAGTGCAGAAAGCAGAGACTGAGCCCAGGGTTGGAGCAGCTCAAGCTGGTTTCCAAGGGGCTTTTAAAGACACAGGAACTGGGAAAAAACAACATCTGTGAGTATGAGCTGTTCTCCACCCATTTGTATATTTTTGTCTCAGGAAAGGCCAGACTGAAGGCAGTCCTTAGGGTGTGTGTCACAGCTTAGAAAACTTTCTTTGGGAGTCAGAAGATTTTTGTCCCTTGAAATAAAAAGCTTTACATTACTTTAGGCTGATGTATTTACGCTTGCAGCAAAATCTCCCGTTGCATCTCGTTAACTGCGGGCTGATTTTTGCGGGGTTTTTGCGTGATGTGCTGGGTGGTTCCCAGCACGCTGCCGTGAGCTACGAGCGCTTTCATCCCGTGACCGAGGGGTGGCAGCGTGTCGTGGTCGCACCGTTCCTGTCGCACCCTTCCTACGGAGCTCCGGGCTTTTCCCTGCTGTTCCAGGGAAGCACCATCCACCCACTTGTTTACATGCTCACACCTACGCGCGGGGCTCTTCAATTCCTTGCCGCTTTCTCTAGGTCTGATGGAGCTGATGGCAGTTGTGTAACTCTATTTTTCACCTTCGGGGAGAAATATTTGTTTTGACAGCTCAGGCAAAATGATTCAGTGATAGTTTTAAGTGGCCCCTTATTCAGACACGGGGGAAGGAGGGAAGGAACAAATCTTCCTTCTGAGGGAATGTTTTTCTCTTTTCTCCCAAAAGAAAGCAAAAAAAGGGGCCAGTTTTTTCCCAAAAGCCTCTTTCATTCATAGTGATTCATTGTGTGATACAGTGTATCTTTTCAAAAGTAATAATCATAATTTATGTTTGTAGTTTCAAGGTATTTCAAAAGATTTGTGGCCAAATACAAAAATACATACTGGGATATATTTCCTAGTTAGGTACACAAATACTTATTTTGGATCAGTTTTTTAAGCAGATATATTCACCTTTGAAAACGTTATGTGTATTCATTAAATTGTGGGTGTTTGCTACTGGTAAGATTCAGTGTGGGTGAGTGAAAGCATATTTTGAGTGTTTGCTTTCCTCTATAGGAATAGATCACTGGGCCATAATCTTTACTGCCAGTATACACTATAAAAGAGAGCCAGAATGAGCATTGATGTTTTGCAGCACAGAGCAGTGCAGAGGGGAACAGAGGGAGAGTGTGGTAGTACAATCCAGTAAGGTGTTCTGAAGGGGGAATGGGCACTGGTTTCTCTGTAATGGAAAGACAAGTCCTTCACAACATTTCCACCTGTAGAGAATTTGGGAACCTAAATTTTCCACATGCAACCAGAGTTTTAATTACATCTTATATTTTTAAGCACTTTAATTTAGAGACATTTCACAGTTTATTATGTTAAAATAGCACTTGAAAGTCTTCCCAAATATTACAGCAAAGATCAATGCAGTTTTTAAGCCTCAGGACACTTGCAATGTGGAGTCAGTGGGAGAGGTAGAGAGGGGCCTGGTACTCACTCATTCTCACTCAGGAAGCATTTAAGTTTACACAGAGGTACTGAAGTGTGTGAGGTGATCTGAAAAAATGCTGATATTTTGACTCTCTGCTGATGAAAACTGAAGTTGTTTTTAATTATTTACCCCTCACACAGTGTAAATTATTTTACTCTGAGCAAGGTGCTTGTTAGTAGAGCTCAGCTATTACAGAGATTCTTCCATGAGCTGCAGTGTCTGTGCCCTTTAAAACTGCACTTATTATTGTCTTCACTTTGCTGATGGAGAACTGGTGGCCGAGGTGACACATGGAGAGTTCACCTCAGCTCTGTGGCACTGATGCTCTGCTGTGGCTCAGCCTTGTGAGCTATTGCAATTTCTGGTTCTGGGCCCCAGGGGCTTTAAGTCTAAAAACTGCCCCAGTTATCACCAAGGATATTCTTACAGGTGTAAAACTAATTGTGAAGTCTGGCACATTTAAATCTTTGCTGTATCCAGCACTCATTTCTGACAGTTTCCCTGTGACATTTCAAATATCTTATGTTTCCCTCTAGCTCTTCAAGGCTTTGGAGTTTGCTTTGAGCAAAAGGAGATTTAAAGCATTCAAAAGGAAGGACAGGAGTACCTTAATGCTTTCATTATAATATTTCAGGGAGGGGGTGGTATGGGGCTTTTTATATTTCTTTTCTGTATTTGTCAATAGCATCTGCTCCAACATTTCAAGCAGATTTCAGTCTAGGCAGACCTCAAAAGCAAATGCAAATTTCTCCCCAGGCTTTCTCTCTTGGATGTACAGAGCTACATGAAATGGAAATACAGCAGTGGGAAATGCCTGGTAACCTCAGCTCCACTTGTACCCCAGTCATTAATTTTAAATTGTTTATGACAAAAGTGTGTACATGTTCCTTATTTTCCATTAAAATAAGCTCAAACATTCATAAAAGAAGGTAGCTGTGGTATTTTGGTCAGAGGAGAAATGAAACCCAGACAGACTGAACAATTACAGATGTTGCTGCAGTTTCCAAGCTCTAGATCTGAAGACTCTTGGTGAGCAGAGCCCACAGGAGGTTTACACAGGATCCCTGTGCCTGCTGCTTTCCTCCTGTTCTGGCAGAGGCAGAGGGAGAAGTCCAGCAACCGGGCAGCAGCAGGAGGTTTGTTACTGCCTGTTTTCCCTTCTCAAGGGTATAAGCAGTAGTTTGCAGAGCCCAGTCTGTACAGTTTGTATCTGTGAAGATGAATTTGAGTGTCCTGCAGTGCCTCCGGCTAAGGGGGACTAAAAAAGACTTATTTATAAGGCCAGCCTTTGGCAAAAGAAAAAGTATGACCTGCTGTAACAGTAGCAAAACAGACATTTATTCTTGTACCAGGGTCACAGAAAAGGAATCTGGTGGCAGCTGCTGCTGCTGGCTGGACAGGGTGCTGTGGGAGGTGGATCTGGGCTGGATGGCTCTTCCCATTTGCTCCCAAGATTTCTGAATCCCTTAGAAGCCATAAAGGCAGCAAGCACAGCTCATCTCTTCCATCCCTCAGCCCTACCTCACAGGAGAAGGATTCCATGGTTTTTGGCACTGCTGGGCAGTCGTGAGTCAGTTCTTGCTCCCTATCTAATAGGTGGCTGCTGGCAGCCTTATCTCTCTGTGCCCTGGCGCCTGGGGACGGATATCCCAGCAAAACCCCACATGGCTCCACTCCAGCCACCTCCCAGTGATATTCCCTCTGGCATTGCTCCTGCCTGTGTCCCTGCCCTCCTCTCAGCATAGGGAGATTGGGTTATCTTGTGTTTCAGGAGAGCACAAAGAGACTTGAGCAGAGAGCAGAGAGGATGTTTGGATCTGCTTTAAATAGTGTTTGACCTCTTGCATAAGAGACTGATTGTCCCAAGATAAGTTTATTGCATACACAGCTCTGAGATTTGCACAGATTGCTCGTGGGATTATGTTTCATGTGACTGTGGAATCCTATCTTTATTTGTTTGTAATTTATTGCTAAATCTTTCCTCATGTTTCTGTATAACCTGTACTAGATATGATTTGGTTTTGATTTTGTTTTTCTATTTCTATTTCATCTAGGTGCTAGAAAATAAAAGCAATATTTAAAAGACTGAACTTCTATTACCTTGTTCTTAGGCAAGCTGTAGAAATCCACAATCATGTTGCTATAGACACATAAATGCTTTATAATGAACCAAAGATTTCCACTTTTACTACTCTTACTGCTAGGTATATTGAATCTAAGCACTTTATTGATACAGTTCCTCTGCCTGCTTTATATTAACTTCTTCTTTCTCATTTTTTCTTTTCTTTTTCTTTTTTAATATTTTGTTATTTGTGTGTAATCCCAGATACAAGAGGAGACACATGGAGAAAGCACTAAAGGTATTATAGCTCTTCACAATGGTGTGTCTGATGAAGTGGGGGCTGTTGAAGCAGCTTCTTTGTTCTATTATGAACTGCAGCACAAACACTTGTCAGAACACATACACTGAGTCATTGCAAACAAGAGTAATTAATTAAAACTGACAGAGCCAAGGTTTAGGATCACAGTAACCCCTTCTATTGGACTTGCCTTGTTTACACTCCCTGTGTTTGAGGGCAGCGTGGTTGGAAGAGGCTTCTTCAAGGAGTGGGTGGGTGATTCTCACTGATTTCTGGGCACATTTATGTACCTTCTCTTTGAGGAGCCATGGATCAGTGGTAGAGCATTGCAGTAACTATTAGGGAAGTCTTGCAGCTCCTGGCTCTGCCACTGACCTGCTGCACGACCTTCAGCCAGTTATTTGCCCCTGGGAGGCATGACCTGCATCTGTTGGGCACCATACAGGAATCAAGGCCGTGACTTTGTTTGTCACTTCACTGTGGTGGTGCAGCATTAAATAATTTTTGCTTTTGGCCTAAAGCTTCGGGCTAAAAAGAACCCATAGACAAAAACATGAGATTATTAATAATTAGTAGTGCAGTCATTAATTCTGACAGTGCCAACATTTGTGGGAGCATTGCTAATAACCAAAACAGGCCCTGATTGTGCTTGTTTATGGTGGGCTAAAGGTCTCCCTCATTACAATGTTTCACAGGCAGTGCCAGGAACTGATAATCACTATAATGCACATTTTTTCTCTTAGCTAAGAAAAGCTAATAAGCATCTGTAGTTTTGAAAATGTCACAATGAGCCAAAGTGCATGCAATTAGATAAGGATAATGTAGCAGATAATAAGAAGATACATGATAGTGGGTGAGCAGTTATCAGACTGTTGTGCTTTGGCTGCTGGAGTGCTATGTGTTGTGTAAAAGGCAGCCGTGGTTGGCTGTGGGGAAACATGCCAGGAGTTGTCAGAAATGGGAATGGGAGCTGATGTAGTAAAGTGACAAGGTTGGTCCTGGGGGAGTATAAACATGGATGTCAGGCTTTTGATAGATGGAAGGGTTGTCTGGGTTAAAAGTCATGTACTTGGGAGGTGGGAATGGCCACTGAGAAGAAAAAAAAGGAAGCAAATATGGAAAGGAAGATGGGCAGAATGGAATCATTTGTGGTTGCTGCCTCTAATGTTTCTTTTTTCTGTTTTTCAAAGACTCTTTGCCTCTTTTGTGTGTGGTGTCTGGGCTGTTCTATCAGATTTAGTGTGCTAAAACCTTCCTGAGAAAACTTCTTTGCCCAAAAGGAGACACAGCCATGATGCACTCACTAAGTGTGAATTTTCAATCAGTGTCCTCAGTTTGCCTCTGGGGGAAAGAATGAGGCAGACTCAGGGAGCAAGGTTGAAAACAAGAGGATGTGAAACAGACAAGGGAAAATGAAAGGAAAGAAGAAAGGAAAGTCATGAGGCACAGAACTGGGTGACAACTCTGATACTGGAAGAGAAAGAATTTTGCTTCTAAATATTTTTTTGTTATAGTGCAAAATATTTCTTCTGGCTGAGACAGATTATTCCATATCTTCCCTTTCTTCCTACTTAGCCTAATCTAGCAGCTAGCTCTTGACAGGAGGGCAGGTTCTTTGTGATCTGAGAGAACAGGCATTTTTGTCTGATGCTTTTTTCCTTGACTGTCTCTTCTACTCTTATTCCCCCTCTCATGAAGCTTTCTGATGCCCCCAGAGGGAAGAGATTAAAAGCGATTTCTGCTGTATTTTGGTTCTGTAATAACTTTTACCATTTTTTTCTTTTTAAAATTCACCAAGTATTTAATATCTTTATAAAGTACCTGACAAATCTGTATAGTTCTCATCCTCTTCTGTAATATCTTTAAGATTTTTCAGAAGATATTCTATAAATACTTAACTTGTGATGAGCTATGTAGTGTTACACCTGCAGTCTTAGGAAAAAAGAAGATTATTATCTTTATGATATGTTTGAATTGTAAATAACAAATTCAAGGTATGTTTTGTCAGAAAAAAATGTTCCTTTAAATTGCAGTTTACACCAGAATATATCCTTTTTTGATGTACTTTCAGCCTTGATTACCTGTGTCTGTATTGCAGGGTTGTATAGAAGGGTGTGTCTGATGTTTGGAGAGGTCTCTAAGAGAATCATAGATTCAAAGAACTGTTTGGATTGGAAGGCATCTTAAAAATCATCTTTCCCATGAGCAGGGTCACTCTCTGTGACCATTTAAACTCCAGGAGGGGTTGAAATTCTCTTTCCATGAATGTTCAGAGAAGGTAACATCACATTCACAACATGTAAATCCAGAGCACATACAAACATGGCCAAAAGGGTTATTTTTTTTGTTGCTGCTTTCTGTTTCATTTTTACAATTCAGTCGATAGCAAGTTAAATGCTCCCCACTAAGCTGTTCTTCTCCAGGCCTTGGGCAAAGTTTATCTTAGAGGAGAGGGAAAGGAGAGGAAATCCATGGTATTGTCTCATGTTGGGTCATGTTCTCTCACAGACATGTTTCTCTCAGAACAACTGCACAGCTCTGTAGTGGCTGTCTCCTTTTTGGCTGAGCTAGAAAGAAATGCCTCATGGCACTGGGCAGAGAATGTGAAGGTTAAGAGCAAGGTTAAAGCCAGTTTAATCACACTCTCTAAATCTGCATGTGAAATCCCTCAAATTATAGCCATGTTCCTTCACTGGCTCTCCCTGTCTGTGCTAAGCCAGAGCTCTTCTGGAAATGGGCTTTTGAGATAGCACGTGGCCACTGGGCTGGAAGGATGTGTGAGAATGCCACAGTCAGCTTTTTAACTGTGCAGCTTAGTGTAAAATGTAGAGAGCAGCAGTGTGAAATGGAGGATTGAATTTGCCCTAAAAGTTCCACAAAAGGCTCCTCTTTTGCTGAAGACAGATTGTGCCAGTCCAACCTGAAAAACTGCAATTTAATTTGAAAGCACCGTTCTGCATTACTTTCACCTGATCTCGATTGGTGACAAGCCATAAAATTTCTCTGTGGTCTGCTGGAGTTTAATAGATGAGAATTCCCTAACTTCATAAAATGATTAAAAGCACTCCAAATGTATACTATTAGCCAGGCTTCTGTGAGACAACTCAATCAGCAGGCTTCAGGGCCCTCTGAGAAAGGTTTTGTGAGCATTGCTTGAAAGGCACATTGCTGAGATAGGTAATAATTGAGGGAAAGACTAATAAACTGCAAGACTTAAAGTAACTTAGAGAAAAAATAAGGGATAAGGGATGTGTGTAACAGAGGTTTTTCCTGTCTGCCACAATGCTGTGAAGATGAATTGCCCAAGGATCAATGTCTGTAGCAGGGATAAGTGACAACTCTGGGGCTCATTTTGGCAGCAGCCCACTCCTATGTTTTTCTTTAACCAGAGCCTTGGACAGCAGTGAAAAGCAGAAAGAAGCAGTTTGGTTTTGTGTGTACTGCCTCTATCTCATCTAGAAAACTCATCTTCCTCCAGCATGTTGGATCATAAACCAAAAGCTGAATCCACTTTCATCAAATGTTTGTAAGTAATCAACCATTTCAGGACTGCTCTGTTCTGCTCAAGGCATTTCTACAAACAGAAGAAGGATGATTTATCAACTGGTTGTAAAATACATGCTGGGCATTAGGGACTGCCTTTCTTCTCCCCCTCTCCCTCCTTTCATACAGGCTGGCTTTGACTTTCCAGAGAAGCAAGAAAATGTGACTATTTTATTTTTCTGTTCCATTTGTTTTTGTGAATGCCAGGCAAAGGTTAGTTCTAGGAGTAAATGGGAAACCAGATATTTGGAAACTGAATCTCTTAACGTCAGTTTTGATGCCCCAAACTTCTAGGATTGGGTGACGAAATCTGGTGGCTGCTTTTAATCAAATGGGTTATTTGAGAGTTTGTCTATTGACATCACTGAACTTACTGATGAAAACTCAGACTATATCTCACAGTTAGTCTTTACTTCTCTTTTCTTCCTCTGGAGCAAGGTACAGCACCAAAATATATTCTTTACATCACAGTGACATAATCTTCAGAGTTTCCCAATGTAAATTTTTGTACTTACTAAAAAACAAAGAGGCTTTTTGTACTTAATAGGTCTTATCTCTTATCAAAGCAGGAGATTAGAATTTTCTATGACTTGGACTCTCCCTGATAATGGCTGAAATGGAGAATCTGTCCATCCTCAGGATAGCTATCTAAGAGAAAGTTTCGTTGTCAGACCAAGTCATTTCCAGCATTTTTCTTGGTCAGCTCCAATGATCATGAATTCCCATTTATTCAGATCAATTCAGGGCCCTTCTCTGGAGACAGTAAAGTTTTTTAAAATGAAGGATATTGTTGGAATAAGAATTGATGGCTCTAATCTGGTCATAAATTTTTTTAGGCAGGAAATAACAAGGTTTTTAAGATGTTGAGCATTGAAGTATTGAAACAGCCTTTTAGAAAGACTGGGCAAAGATAAAAATTATATCTAACTTTAGGCCAGATCTAGAAATTCTACTTTTATGTGATTGTATACCTGCCCTTGGAAGCAGAGAAAACATAGGGGCCACTTTTTCAACTAAATCTATTGAAATTTCACATGAGCCAGTAAAGAGGTGTCTGCCTCCAGCTAGGTAACAGGAACTCAGTTTTGATTATACAGGCTAAACATCTTTTCAAAGAATCTCCTGATAATGTAAAGGTTATATGATTCTGTGTATGTTAAAGAAAAAAATCACAGGAAAATGGGTTATACAGGGCTGAATCTGCCCTTTGAGCATATTTTTAAGATAGTTCAGTCAGGTTTATTTGAGAGTCCCTTGATTGCTGCATTTCAAGCAGGTTGTGTCAGATGTATCTGATATTTCTCTAAGCATTTCCATCTACCTCCCTTGTAGGCCAAACACTTTTCCATTTCCAGAGGCAAGAGGTCTGTCACTAGGAGGGCAGCAGCATCTATAGACATTTACTCTGAAAATGTTCTGTGTGGGAAAATGTAATTCAGAGCAGTTCCTTTTCTGTTATTGTTGTGAAATTGTATGTTCTCATTCTTTTGCTTGGCTTTAGTGTTTCTACACAGAGTCCCAGAGTCCTT
Organism: Rhipidura dahli; assembly: GCA_013399225.1. NCBI lineage: Eukaryota > Metazoa > Chordata > Aves > Passeriformes > Rhipiduridae > Rhipidura > Rhipidura dahli. The sequence goes on from VXAC01008663.1 coordinate 358,133, forward strand.
TAGAGACAGTAGCTTTGCCTATCTCTGTAACAAAGACAGATTGCAAAGAAAAGCCTAAGGATGAGAAACTCAGAAGAATATCAGACAGTTTGTTTTCTGTTATAGGGCCACTACAGTGAGTGAACATTACCTCCAGACTACATGAGTTGCAGATTTTGCTATCTGAAGACAATTTAGTAGCTCAATACTTTCAAATATTTGAGAAGACTGAAATGAGTTTGAACAGCCTTACTGAGTATTTTCCTTTTTTAATACAAATCACCCCCAGGCCATAGGAGCAGTGCAGCTCATGTGACAGAATTGCCCAGCTGTAAGCACCCAAGTTCATTAAGACTCTCTGTGAGTCAGAAACAGGCAGAGCAAGAGTTCATTTCATGTAGGAGCACACCTGAAGCCCTTCAGTGGTTCATTGCACTGTGTGGGTTCAGAGTGGGTTTAACACACATTGGAAGCGTAGAGTAATAAAACACAAATTGCTTTAGAGACCCCATCCAGAGGAGCAAAACTGGCCATTACTATGTGCCATTTGTCTGGTTCTCAGCCTTGTTCCAGACCCCATCTCCCATTGTGAGCTCCTGGCTGTTGCTGCAGACCCAGGAGGGCTCTCTATCCTGTCCTTTCTAAACACAAGGAAACACAGGAGAGTTGGAAAAATAAAACTGAGGAAAAGTGAACATGGCTGGGTGGTGTTGGTGGGAAGAGTGCTGGGATGTAGGGCTCTGCTCCTCAGCAGATGGTGAGTGTAAAAATTACCCAAGAAGGGGTACCACAGGTAATGCCAGGCAATTCCTGTCAGCATCTTCCCCTCAGTATCCACAGTGCTGATTTTTCAAGCTCACAGTGGGCTCAAAGTGTTGCCAGCATAGGAATGGCTGTGAGCAGCTGTGTCCTTTGCTGTGTCTGGCCCTGAGCACTTGTGAGAACTTGACCCACGGCACAGACTGGTTTAATGAAGCCACTTCTTCACATCAAGTGATGACACTCATATGTGTGAAGAGGTTTGATGTAGCAAGACTGCTCTGAGGCAGCACATTTCTTACCAATTATTCACTGGGAATAATTCACTCAGCACTGGGAGAGGAGAATAGTCCTCTCCATTTTTGAGCAGTGCAGGAGGGGAGCAGCAGAAGTGCTGCTCCCTGGAATGGGTGCTGAGGGGAAGCAGTGGCGGTGCTGTTCTCTCAGTGGGGTTAGAGGCAAAGGATGCAGGCACCAGCTTTGCCCAAGGGCAGAGGAGTGGAGGGTGCACAGGACAGTGTGATGCTGACGGGGTGGAAATGGCCAGAGTAACCTCCAGGTGTCTCATCTCAACAGCAGAGGGAAGGCGAGCTGCATGTGAGCAGCACATCGGCCAAGCCCATGGCTGTGGCACGTGACTGGGAGTTAGGAAGCTGGCTTCTCTTCCTGTGTGGCATTTAATTTTTTGGGAACATTTAAATCCTGGGGTTGTATTGGGCAGATTTTCCAGAAGATTTTGATTATGCAATAAAAGTCATCTGATATTGTTTCTACGCTGCTGTTAAGATGAAGTGTTCTTATTATATCCTATAATCTTACTTGAGCTTTCTGCTCTTGATGGTTTTTCTAAGCCCTGGGCTAAAAGGCATTGTGACAGAAATTATTCACCCAACAAAATGTCCAAACTGTGAAGCATTAAAACTCATTCCTTTTTTTTCCTACTTCTCAAGACAGCAAAGATCAAGCAGTAGAGCTTATACTGCTTGAACGTGCTAATATGTGTCGAAGACTCAGTTTTTTTTGGTTTATTTGAGCTGGAATTTCATGTTCCACCAAACACAGAGTTGATCTGAGTCAGTGCCTCCCCAGGGCTGTGTCTGCCCAAGGGATGAGGATCCCTCATGCCAAAGCTGCACGTGCAGGGCTCAGTGTAATGCTCTCGTGGAAGAGCTGAGGGTACCACAAGCACTTTGTTGCACTCATGCAGAGCAAGCTTTCAGCTGCTGATCATTCATAATAGTCAGAACTAATTTATCTACTGATCACTCACCCTGCTGTAAACCTTCAGGTGCTGATAGAGGTTTTTCAGGGCTCCATTACAAACCTCTGCATGATATTACAATATACATCAGAGAAATCACCACCTTGTCAGGCACTCAAAAATATCAGCAGTGCTGGACTTATCATTGCAAGCGAATGCCTTCATTCATTTTTGCTTGTATTCATTACTCTAATTTCCTTGTGTGCTTTGTGTGTCTTTAATTAAATGATTGCATGTCACTGTGGTTGTGTTTGGTTGTTTTGCCCTGGACACATCTTCCTGTGCTCACAGTCCTTTAATGAAAAGCTCTCCAACATTTCATTTTCTGCCTGTTGTTTAATGTATGGCCCTAGGCCTTATTCTGCACTCTCTTCAGACACTGTTTAATTTTCTCTTGGGCTCTTTTCTAGTATTTACTGCCACAATTTTTGAATGCTTCTTAAAACTTAATGGATTTGTTTTCATGGGGCAACTGCTGAACACGAGGTGGGGTTTATTCCCCTGAGCTAAGGAACAATTCTTGAGGTATCCTGAATACTGAGACGTAAAGACGGTTTTTGTGAGAGTCTAAAACACAGATCTGTGACCTCAGTGGCAGTGCTGACCCTCAGCATTTCTCAGATGGTGTCAGAAGTCCCAGAGGTGAACATCTGTGAAGTAAGTGACACTGTAGTGCTCACTTAGCAAAATTCAGGTTAAATGTTTTGCCCAGCATCACAGAATCTGGCTGTATGAAGGACAGGGAAATCATCTGTGTCTTCAGTGTGTCTTGCTGAGCCATGAAATCGCCCCTCTTCCATCTTTCCAGCTCAATACCTCATTTACTGCATGCTTCTGCTTTCCAGTCATGCATGTCACCATGGGCCCCACTAATTCCCTCATGAGACCTCTGCATTAGAAATCCCAGTGTGCTTGAGGATGAGGTTGAGTTAAGGTTACATTGGGCTGTATTAGTTTTACAGAGACCTCCAAATGCTTAGAGTTAAAGCAAGACTTGTAGGGAAAAGTAATATTTTTTATTAGGGTAACTGGTCTTGTGGGTAGAAAAAATTTGAAGTGCACTTGCCCTTCAGATTCCTCTTGCATCCATTGACTTCCTCTGAAAAGCTACACCTCTTTCATGGCCCCAGCTGAGGCTACAGAAACAGCCCCCTCTTACAAAGCAAGCAGCAAAACAAGAGGTGGCATTACATGTCAGCAAATGGAGTCTCCAGTGGTTCATTATAGACTAAATGCAGGAGAGTGACCCCAGACCTTCAAGTTGACAGAGTAACTGAAAATAGTTTTGTTCTCACCCTCTCGAAGAATCAGCTGTTGTGGGGAAGGAGGTCCCTTATCTCTCTGGTGATAAATGCAGGAAATATGCAATGAATTGGGAAGCTGAACTCTTTTCTGACAGAAAAGGGCATATTTTTGTTATTTCTGCTGATTCATGAGGAAATTAGATGCACAGCTCTGACACCTTTCCACTGTCTTTTCCCTTTTGTATGCATCTGACTATCCTCTGCAACATGCATTACCAATAAATTATTTTGGTAGAACTTACCTTTCTGTTGGTATTCATACAGGTCCTGGGGGGTGTGGTGTGTGCTGGGGTAATTAGGTAAACTTAGATGAGCTGTTTTCCAAATGAACTGATTACTTTCTAAACTCTTTAATTCAGTTTACATTAAACTGACAAGGTTGTCTTGACTTTAGGGACAGCTTTGGCAATGACAATTTAATTTAGACTAAATTAAAATAGAAGAAGGGAGTTTTAGCAACCTGTCCAGATGGGTGAAATCATCTTTCCAAAAGTTTCCTAATCACAAATACACAGGATTTTATGGATGTATTTTATAGAAGCCCTGCCACCTTGTATAGATAATTAAAGAATCCTAGGACCAATCTTTTAAACCCAGGTATCTGACCACGAGTGTGCTAGACCCCCATGGCTGAGAATTCTCTGACCTACATAATCATTTAAGCTGATCCAGGCAAAGTGGAACAGCTCACATGGAAAAGAATGACAGTATCCCCTCCAAGCGTATTTCCAAAATCTTTAGCTTGGATATATGAGGATGAAATTCTAGGATGTGAACAGTGGAACAAAAACAACTAAGGGGGGAAAAAATCCACAAAAACATACAGCACAACTATTTTTTTCATGTTCCTTCTTGTTACCATGCATATCATGGTAACATCATCATACCATGCATGTATTATTGTTGTTACTTCACCCAGTTTTCCTCTACTGAAGCTATTAAAATGATGTTTATCTTTTTATGTCTTCAGTGTTTTTATTGCCGAGAAGAATAATTGAAATCCTGACTCCCATTCATCTTTCAGCTCTGTGTGATACTGTATCTGTGTTGAGTTTAGGCAGAACTTCACAGCTGATGTAACATACTTAGAGGATTTTCCTACTTTTAATAAGACAAATAATACTTAGGGTTTTAGAAGAGTTCCCAGAGAAGTCAATAAGAAGAAATGTTCATCATTGCTTAATGGAAAGCAGAAGTCCTCCTGTTAAGAGAGAAATGCAGCACCACAGGATTTATTATTTTATTACCTTATATTACAAAAGATCTGCTTCCATATTTTCTGAGGCTAGAGAAACTTCAGGTACCTGGAAAATAGAAATTTTCCTTGTCCTTGGTGCCTCAAAGGACTAAATATGGGGG
>VXAC01008663.1:365012-466619 GCA_013399225.1 Rhipidura dahli
CACCCATCCCTTTCAGCTTTAGTGAATAGGAACAGGAAGGTGCTTGTCCAGGAAACGTTGTACTTCCTTTCCCTATGGAATAAGGGGAGTTGCTGCTGCTGCCAGGGTTGTGTGGCAGATGCTGGGAGCCAGAGCTGTGCTTCATCCTGTCCAGGCACAGTCCAGCAGTGCGGGGAATGTTGGTGCTGAGTGTGGCTAGAAGGCATCTTCAAAACTGCAAAGAGCTCCCTGAGGCTGAACGGTTCTGAAGCTGTCGGACTGACACCTTCCTCCTGCAGGTCATGAGCTTCCAGGAGCTATGCCAGCTTTGATCCGGGCATATTTTGAGTGTAATCATGATCTGACCATGCCCCAGTGACAGAGAATCCATCAAGATGTTAAAGTCACGCAGCCATTAATGACTTTGTTATCAACTATGTGCCTCATTTTTCACCTGGATCTTTCTGAATTTGTCTGCCTTCAGATTTCAAGCATTGATCTCTGTTGGGAGGCTGAAAACCTTTCTATCATTCAATGTGCTTGGTAGGGGAAGAAACTAGTGTTTTATAAATGTGGGCCTGTGCTAATGTCACTTTTTTTTTTTTAGCTTCTTTTCCTACATATGACATTTAATATAATAAAAAAACCTCTTCTTTTGCTGCTGCAAATGTTTGGAAAAGAATTGCTGCAACTGTGGAGGTAGAGCTGCAACTCCTGTCAGTGTAGCCATATCTGATAAGAGCTTATTTTGACTGGGTGCCCTTAGGAATTTAGTCCTGGCAGCACAAATCTCACTGTGGGCTCCTCATGGCAGCCAGAGTCAGGAAGTTTGTGTTTGCATGGCCAACCTTGCTGAACTTGCTGCTGGGACTTAACTGCTCCAGGGACGTGAACCTGCTAAAACAAAGCGAGCGTGGGCTGCAGTCTCCTGTCACCGGGTATGAAGATATACTGTGTTTCTTAATTTATTTTTCCCTGATCCCTATCTCTTGTCATGAAATTCAAATTAATTCCTAACACATAGGAGTCATAAAATTCCCTGTTTATTGTCTGTATGGGGTGGATCAGAATGGAAATTCTGTGGAATGATTTTGCTGAATTTTGAGTTAACAAGCTCACTTCCAGTAGTGTTTGCCTGTTGTATTTTTAACAGAAAATGAAGATTTAGAATGTACTGCTTTTTAATAATAACACATATTACAAATAATAAGAATAATTATCTTGAACATTAGAGTCTGAGTTTTGCTGGGCTTTGGCATTTAAGTATCTCTGTGGAGCTGGCCTAGAATCTTGCACTTTGGCCACATAAATGATGGATTTGTAGCTTCTGTATGCAACCCCAAATGAAATTCAAGAATAAAAGAAAGAAAATGGAGGAGAAAAACAAGTTAGGAGAGGAACAGTCAGTTCTCTCACACAAAATGTACTATAGGTGTATGATGAAACACAGCAGTCTATCAAGAGAAAAAGCAGAAATAAAAAATAAAATCATGGTTGCAAAAGGATCAAGAGAATAGTCTGGGAATATGTGCAGAAGAACATCTTGACAGAAGCCATTACTGATGCAGAGAGAGGGATTAATTTCTCTTTCCTGTTAAGGGGGTTATAGGGTAGATGGCAAACTAACCTGGATAACTTTGGGTATTTTAAAATTGAAATTGAAGCTGCTGGAGAAGATGATTTGCAGAGATCTATGATTCACCAGATAATTTCCCAGCCCTCAGTACTGCAGCTAACACTGGTTTTTCTGGTGTGCTTAAGTGTGATTTTTAAACAGGCTCTTCACAGGATGGCCCTAATGTTACTTCACTGGGAAAAACATTTTCCAGCTGAAGTTTTTAACACAGTTAAAGAGATGAGGAGAGAGATGAGAGCAAGAAGGTTATCTCCTATCCTTCCAAAATGGGCTTTTCTGCATAATATATTCTTGTGTTTGTCCAGTTTGACTTTAAATTATTCAAACTGTGGGCATCCCTGAAGTAACCTGTTTCGTAACTAGAATCTCAATGAGCCCCTCAGTTCACAGAACAAACCCCTCTGCACACCTCTGGAGAGCTGCATGTGCTGATTTGGGATGGGATATGGGCCAGGGAATATAAATTGTTCATGGCCAGCCGCAGGGCTTGAGAATGACCCTGTGATCTGAGCTGTGGATCTCAGCTTAAAACAAACCAGCTGCATTAATCTCTCTCTGCAGGCATTTTGAAGTGCCATCCTGTGAGGGCCATGAGGGGTGTGGGTTTCAGTGGAGACCAGGTTATAACTGCTCTGTGGGGACACCATTAATGGGCTGACACGTGGTGTGGGATTTAGCACTACCCTGCCATTCCTCTCAACTGCCAGTTTCCAGATCAATGCAGAGAGTAGTGAACTCCTTATTTTTCAGAAGCAAATTCAATGGAAATCCCCAAGGAAGCATTGGATTCCACATTGATCAGTTGGTTGGTAGCAAGTCAGCAGGGCTTGTTTTTCAGCTTCAGCTGTGTGTGTCTGTTTTGCCGCCTGGAACAGTCCTGGGTAGTTTTCTTTCCCTCCTGGGAGGGAACATTGTACTTTTCTGCTCCCTTGTTGCTTCTGGGATGCTGCACAGGATATGGAAGCACTTAGAGGGTTCCCATCATGATTCCTGTCCCAGCACAGGACCAGTTGTGCTGCCCGTGTGTCGTGTGTGTCACCTGGCAGGATGTGCACATGCTGTTCTATTAGACATGTCACAAACAGGGAGAGGAGCCCCCAGAGCAATGCATAGCCTAATTCCTCTGTTCCTGCTGCCTCCCAGGTTCTTCCTTCCACAGGACAGCAGGAGAAATGGTCTTCATGTGTTCATCAGTGCACTGTCATGGAGAAATAGAGGAGGCAAACATGGAAATGAAAGGTGTGTCACATTAATATTGCCAATTCCCAGCATCTGTAAACTCAAGCCTCCACAATTTAAAATTTGATTAACTTAATCAGGAGATTAAACAATTCAAAGTCCCTCAAGGCCTCTCATGATGTGCTTCTATAACTTCAGGTGTTGAGCTTCTAAAAGAAAGCTGAAGTCACCAAGTAAATTCCAGTACTAAGACACCACAGAGTTCATACTGGATCACTCCAAAGGTCAAAACAGGTTTTGGTTTTTTTTTCCATCTCTTTGATAATTGTCAGTAGAGGTTGCCTAGAGAAAGAATATTGGACAAGTATAAACAGACTGTGTAGCTCCCCCCACGTGTCCTCCCCGCAGCCTGTGGCTGTTTCTGTGCCCAAGGCCATGTCACTGGATTTTTCATAAAAACACATATAAACTTCTGGCATACACAGAATCCTGGGGCACTGAGCTTCAAAGATTATCTCTCTGCCCTTGGAAAGGGAAAGGAAAGAATGAAAGGTCTTTTGTAAGAGGAGGATAAAGTGAAAGAAGCATTGCTGTTCCTGCACGCCTGGGCCCTGACGTGCCCTTCACTTCTTGCTCTATCCCTGCAGTGAAACCATCCATTCTGTGTTTCCACATAGGACCTGGCCAGCCCCTATCCCCTTTTATTTTTAAGAATCAGTAAGGTAAACTTTTTTTTTTTGGGACACAGTGGAATAGTTCCCCTTGTGTCCTAACTCAGTATATCAAGGAACAGGGCTCCCCTCTGCAGTCTATACTATTGCCTAGAAAACAGAGAAACTGGGACAGAGGCTGACCTTTTGTCTGGTCAGAGCAATCCCTGGACATAATGCAATAAATTTGCCAAATTACTTTAAGCAAGAAATTTATTATTATTTACCAGTGAGGCAAAAAACCCATTTGCTTTTCCTAAGTGAGGGTGACCAGTGAAGGTCTGGATATTCTGGAGGTCTCTGGATTGCCTTAGCAGTGTGTTTGGAATACATGGTGTGGGGAGGAGAGATGGGGAGGGCAGATGAGATTCCTGAGAGTTTGACATGCTGCTGCCCAAGAAAATGTGTGGGACCCCAGCCTTGCTGCACTTTTGCCCCCGTGCTGTGCGTTTGTGCTGGAGCAGGGAGAGAAGGAACCAGTCTCTCCTAAGCAGTGTGACTCAGACTTCACTGTGATTTTCACCATCCAGGTGAGAAATGAGTAAAACTCATGAGTTTCAAGCTGCTATAGAAGTTCTCCAGATTTCCAGGAAAAGAGGCAAAGATAAAAGGAAGGGAAGACAAACTGAGAGAGTAAGGTGACGCCTTAGGTTTTAACTTTTATATTTTTCAAATCCTGTACTGCCTGGTGTGTAACTCTGTGGCCTGTTAACTACTGTTCTCTCATGCTGGTTGGACATAACAAACCTCTCCAGGTTTGCTTTCCAAGGACACCTCGGTTTTCCTGGGCCCCAAAATGTGTAAACTAAAAGCCTCTGAAGAGGAGGGACAAACTTGGGGTAATTACATCTTTAACTGAAGTTATAAGTGGAGAATTAACCGTGATATGCAAATGGACCTAACTTACAAAAGTGTGAAGAACCTGTGACCCAAGGTCCATCTTGGGTGTAGCCTTTTTACTGCCCAGGGTGTACCTTTGAAGGCCCTTCAAATAAATACCTACTTTTATTCTCTTATTTTGTCTAGCCTCAGGGCATCAAAGGGACAATGCACACAAAAAGGAGGAAACAAGAGATGTGTGTCATTGCTTTTCATCTTTGGCTTTGCTACCAGGCTGGCACACTTGTGTGTTGTAATGCACTTTTCAAGTTAGAGGGTGGTTTGAAGCCGTGTCTGGTATCAGAGAGAGGAGTGAAAGTATAAAGCTGTCTGCCTTCTGCCCTGGAATTCGCTCCTTGCCTTGGCTGTAAGCCACTAAACCACAATTAAAATAGCATGAACAGGATGTGTCAGTGAAATGAAGATCACAGTGTTCCCTCAAAGCCTCTGGTGGTGCCCTCCCGAGGCCCTGTGACAGAAGGTGAGCCTGGGGTATGGCTTGCATCCCTTGGGCACCGAGGTACAGCTAAAAGGCTTTACAAGCACAGCCAGGAATTTATGGCAGGAGCAGATGAGGAGACAAAAACAAGAATATAAAGCAAGTGACAGAACTGGAGACAAGACAATTACAGGTAAATTGCCTCTTCTCTCCCTCCTTTTCCAGCACTTTAGTACTAAGAGCAGGCTCAGCATTGTCAGCAATAAAGAAATGTTCTCTGTCTCCAAGCCATTCAGCACGTCTTCGGTACATCAGCAATTTGACAATCTTTGCAACAGCAGAAACCCTCCTTTGCCCTGGCACTGTTGTGTGGACCACATGAGCTGCTGGAGAAACACTGTGTGGGACTGAAACCCAGGGCCTCAGCCAGCAGCCCTTTCACTGCTCAGTTTCAGTCCTAGTTCTTGGAGGCTGGTGTCACACATAAGAGATCTTGGAAGATCCTTGTTGTTTTGAAACAATCCTTGCAGCCTCATGATGTTTCATCAGCCTCAAGGCACCTGACAGTGGAGCAGCCCATCTTCCAGGCCAGTAAGATGGCTTATCCTCCTGTTGTGGAGTCTTTCTGTAGAAAACTCTGTTGAACTCAATTGCCCAGGCCTGTAGCAGTGGCCAGTGAGATGGCAGGGTGCTGTGGCTTCCCCCACTGCTCCAAGTGCTAGTTATGCCCTACATTTGCTTGTTCTCTGGCACCTTCTAACTGATGACACCTCTTGAGCTCCACAGCACATCTGAGCCCCTTTAGTGTCACATTGGCTTGAGGCTGTGCCCACATGTCCCTTAAGCATGACCCCAGAGCCACACCTGACCCTGTGTACTCTGGGGTCAGCTTGCACATGCTGCCTCCCTGGCTTGAGATGAGGAGCTCCAGGCACTCCTCATGGGGCTCTAGGCCCAGCAGAAGACCCATGTTCTCACTCCATACTGGTTTAAGCATGCACTTAAACCTGTGCACATGTAAGACCTTTGCTGAGTCAGGGTAAACAACAGCAAACCCCTGTGCCATGAATAGCAATGAAAGCTAAAAAAAAATTTTTAAGGGCACCATTAACTTGAAAATCCCACTCTGCCTGAAAATTGTATCTGTTCTAATTAGCAGTAGCACTGAGACTGAGAGAACGTAGCAAGGCATAAAATGTCTCTCCTCTTAGTCTGATAATTGTTCTCTTGATTGTGCTTTGAGCTCTGTTGTTCTTACTGCTTTATTTGTTTTTCACGCCTGCTTTGCCTTTGCTTTGTGCATTAGCAAAAATCCTAGAACCCAACAATGGTTAAGGTTTGAAAAAACCTCCAAGGTCATTGAATCCAGCTATTAACCCTGTTCACCACAAAACTGTGTCCCCAAGTGCCATATCCACACGTTTTTATAACCCTTCCAGAGAAGCAATTCCACCACCTCCCCGGGCAGCCTGTTCCAATGCTTGAACACCCTTTCAGTGAAGAGATTTTTCCTGGGATCCAATCTAAACCTCCCTTGGTGCAATTTCAGGCCATTTGGTGGCTTTGCTCTTGCCTGTGGCGCTCCCCTTGCCTTAGGCTGTGCACAAGGGCATTCCCCAGAGCAGCAGCAGGAGGACTCACACTGCTCTTGCTGGGTTTGGTCTCTGCAGGGGTCTTGCTTTCCCAATGAATCCTCTGCAGACAGGCGAGCAGCCTTGCTGACTTGTGTGATGGGCCTGGGGAGCCAGCAGGCATCTTCCATTGCTGATCAACAGCACCTTTGTCTCCCTTGTCCATCTGCTGGAAGAGGGTCAGAAGCACCTTTCAGTTGATGGCAATGATGGGGAGCTGAAATGGATTAACAGCCAGCTCCAGTGCTGGGAGCCAGGGGTGAGTTTTGGGGCAGGGCAAAACTTGTCTTTCATCCCTTTGCTGGGGCTGTTTCTGGCTTCCCCAGAGTGTGTCATCATGTGGCCCCACAGACACTGGTGTTCCTGGCAGAGGATGGAGAAGGCAGGAAGGGTTCTGGCTGTGGTGTCTGTTTAATAACTTCTCGAGACGTCTTTGTAGGAGCTGTAGTGTTTGACCCATGGAGCAAATGGGTCCTGCTGTAGTGAGAGCAATAGAAATGCTCTCAGTTAACCAGTTTTCCCAGCTATTTCCAGTCTTGCAGCTACCCTCCAGTCCCAGCTAAGTGCTCTGTGGGTCACTTGGAGCTGTTTCCAAGACTTCTCTGCAACTTGGCACCCAACTCTTGCTCCTCCACAGTGCAGCTCCCAGCCTGGGGCTGGCAAAAACCACAATATTTTGTGGTGTGCAGTCACTCAACAGGGAAGAAGTTGTGATTTATGGGCCTCTCCCCTACCTTTGTACCTGCCTGTCCAGGTGTGTCTCAGCATGACAAGCCTTGTGCCAGGCTTTGACGCTGCCTAACAACCTGCAGGGGAAAAAAAATCTGCTGAAAATTCTGGTTAACTCCTCAGTTTTGAAAGAGAAACACAGTGTGTGCACCTGGCAGCTCTCAGCACAGCTGCCAGTGAATATATAAACTCTGGAAACTGCTCTAAAAATCCAGTGACCTGCTGATGTCTGCCCCCCAAACTGCTCTTTTGGTGTTGATAACTGCACGGATTTTGGTTTACAACAATTGTAAAGGTGTGTCTGCTACAACCACACAAGTTTTTGTGTGATGGTAGGGGATCATACACTGTTTATATGGCTCACAAAGAAGCACAGTTATGTGCTGAGCTGATACCTGTTTGGGCAAACAGTTTGGCAAATAACTTTAAATAAATAGGAATTTAATAGGAAATAAATTAATAGGAATAATTTATTTATATAACTTTAAATAATTAGGAATTTTTCAGACTTCCTTTGAATAGGAAGTCTGAAAAAAGGCTTTTGTCAAAGCTAGGTATATATCTGGCTTTCACAATTTTCTTGTCTGTGGAAGGTTTTGATTTATGACTGTATAAATATGATAAGTTTAGGACCCTGATTATGCCATCAGTTATGGTGTCCATGATTTTTTTTACCAGTATTGCCTGGTGTCACGGTGATTTGTAAGGAGCAATAGCCAGTGTGTGAGATGTGTATCTCAGCTCTGCAGGTGTGGGGGCAGGGGTGGGCCCAAGGATGTTTCTCTCTACAGCACCTGACAGGCTGAGCCCTCTGCTCTTGCAGTGGCAGAAGGATGGGGCTGGACCACAAATCTGTAGCACTGTGTGATCAGTCTGGTTGTTTCCAGAGGAGAGGGGTGAATACAACCTGAAATGTTTATGCACATAATGTACAGGATAGGCAGCATGAACATTTCTCTGAAACAAAAGAAAAAAAAAATTTCATTAATATCTGAAGAGGGAACAAATAAAATCCAAATCATGCTGCTGAATGGATGCCTGCTTGCATTTTTCTTGGCGTTGTAAGTGCAAAGAGGCAATGCCCCCGAATGTTTATATATGCACGGCACTAATGGCATTCAGTCACCAGAGGGCAGGGTTTGCTGAGCAGAAATTCTTTCTGCTACGAGAAATAAGGCTCAGGAAAGAGCTCCGGAGTCCCACTCTCAGTACTTTAATGCCCTTCCAGCACTCTGCTGCCGACTCTCCGGGTTAATTCACCTGCTCTCAGTTTCAGCTTTCTTATTTAAATCTCCCTGAATAAAAGTTATAATTCTTTCTCTGTGTCCACCTACAAGGTACCACTAACTCTTCGGTTCAGTCAAGATGTTTAGGATATATTTATAAGCTATTTAGGTTCAGGGACTATATAACTTTGAAAATCATCGTGGATCACATTCTGTCTTTTGGGAAATGTTAAAAAAAGTGACAAGAGCTCAACAAATTAAAATTGCAATACAGAAAGAGTCACGGGGAATTTTTTTCCAAGCTGAGGTCAGGAAAAAGCTAAAACACTCTTGCAGGAAGGAGTTTCAATTACAGTGAACAAGAATAAATTGTGGAATTTCTTGTCCCAGGATGGTAATAAGTACCAGACACAAAGGGCTGGGGAGATTATTAAGTGTGTTGGCAGTCTTTTACCTGGATTGGTGGTAAAGACATTTGAGGCTTTAATGACTGAGTGTGGCAAGTTATTGATCTATTTATGTTATCTGATGTTGATATGGAATTCCTGTAAGCAGCCTTCTAGTAGGGAATTTTCTTGAACCACAAAAAAAACCCAGTGTAGGAATTCCTTTGTTAAAAGATGGATTAAATGACACAGTGCAAGGACTGATAGGCAGTGAATGAGAAAGCTGATTCCTCTTAGAAATCCCACAAGGAAAAGCTGGTTATTGGTAGGAAGGCTTAAATCTAGACGTGTTAGCTTTAAAAGTTTCCCTTTAGCTGCTCTCACCTGTGGCTGAATTTTAATTAGGTTTAATTGTGATTTCCCATATGAAATGTGTGAAAGTTTGTTTGGAGGAAAATGTTGAGGAAGAAAAGGAGAGTCACATCAACAACCTTGAAACTGTTGTTTGTGATCTCGGAAATACTTGACATGGTTTAATTTTCTGTTAGCCTAATTCTGTTTTCATCAAGTTCTGGAGTTCCTGTTGCTTGTTTAGAGTGTATTATTGGATGAGATTTTCATTTGGTGGAGAAGTTAAATTCTGTTGTAATCTGAAGAAGTGCTTCAGACCTGCCTAATACAGGAAGGATGAGAGAACTGGCTAATGCAGCTCCTTTAATTTTCTTTCTTGTTCTGATGGGAGCTGCTCCACTGAAATGCCACTGATTTGCCTCAAATAAATAGTAAGAAATGTGGGAATAGTCAGATCCTTGGAGGGGAATGAAGGTTTCAGAATAGTCACATCCTCGGGGGGGAATGAATATTTGGTCTAAGCCAGGAGCCTCTTTTAAAGACTAGCAGAGGTTCTGAAATTAGGACCTTCAACCAACAACACTCACTTAACCCAGTGTAGAATGTTGAACCCAACAAAAAAGTATTTTGAGTTGGAAAGAGTCAATTGATTCATCATTAATACTTATTTAATTTGCTTCTTTGGAAAAAAAAGGAAATAAAAGGAAGAGGAAAAGTGGAAAGTTGTAGCACATGGTGACATTGTCCCCACAGCTCCCAGGCTCTGACTGCCCTGATGTGGTTTGTTGCCTGAGGGAGACAATCACTGGGGAATTCACTCTGTCAAACAGGGAGGGCCACAATTTCCAAGTAGGAAATTTCCTTTTGGAAATTGGCTCCAATTTGCCAAATTGGCACCACCTATTTTGTAGGTGGTGAATTGAGGAAAGATGGGACCAAGAATGTTGCCTGTGCTGGCCAGGGAACACTGTGGCACCATAAGGAATTAACCCCAATTCCAGGCTTACTGGACCATGGTCCACCCTCCCTTCCTGCAGCTTTTACCACTTATTATAGATAAAGGAGTTTTGTTTTTTTTTTTTCTTCTGTGTCTGACACTTACACAGACCCACTCTTGGCTTTGCTGTTCATACTTACAGTCTTTCACAGAAATATAAGCAGGTAAAAGAGAAGCTAAAAAAAAATATTTTTTTTAAACCTGAACTTTTCTGGAAAGTTGATTTCAGAAGTAAGTTGTGGATTTGTTGGACATGTTCAGATTAATGTGCACTGCAGTGCAGTGAATATTAAAGGAGCTGTCAAGAAGGAAAGTCTGTGTATGGGATAAATTAGGACTCTCTAGGGATTAAAAAGATGTAGGACTTTTATTAAGTAGCTAGCCTACTATTGAAAAATAATGAGTAGTTTCCATAGCAACCTCACTTTCACATGGAGCAGACACACCATAGCAACATAAAAAAGAACAGTATCAAAGAAGGAATAAAACTGAGCTGTGCTATTTGGACTTTTAAAAATATCCCTCTGCCCTGAACTCTCTGTTTACAATGCAAAGATCAGTAAATCAGAGGACTTTTTTTTTAGAGACTTTAATTGTTATAACTTCCGTCCAAATACTTGGTAAAAGGAAGTGAAGTGATAAATATTGCTGAAAAGGGAACTGGAAAGGATTATGGTTCTTTCCAGTCTGCACCATGCAGACAATACATGAAACAAATGCAAGAGCATTTCAAGTTACCAGCATCTTGTCAGGGCCCCATATCCCTGGGTGAGCTTAGTTTAATTTGGAGGCTTCTGCTGGTATTTCCTACGTGCAGGAAAGGTGTCTGGTGTGTGTGTTACACTCAGGGTGCTCAGCATTTGACCTGTGCAGAATATCTGTGAGAAAAGCCCAGCCAACCTCTCCTGACTTCAAGTTCTCAAAATTCAGGTTCAAGTTCCTCTGAAGGCTGACTAAAGGTTCAGATTTCTTCAAGCAAGGCTGGGTTCCTCAATAGTTTCATGGAGAAATCAAGTATAAATAACATGGTCTCAAAAAAGAAAGGCCAACCCACAGCCAACAACTTTAACAGAGGTTTGCTGTGATGTTTTCATGTCAGTGTGAGTCCAGAATTCCCAACAAGTGCTGAAGGCCATGAACTTCAGGCAACTAAAGCTCAGGAAAGTTTCAGATACCCTAACTTTGACAAGAGGGTCTCTCTCCCTCTGTGCTCTGCTCAGGAATAGTCCTCTAAGTGACCTGACTGCTCAGTCTAGAAAGAAAAATCACTGGTTTTCTTTTCTAGCCTACATTTGCGAAAAGGTGCAAGGAGATTTTTAAATACAGATAGAGAAGGGATTTTAAACATAAAAATACTAAGTCAGGATGTAAATAAAGAAAATTTGTGATTGGTGATAATCATTATAATAAATTAGAAGATTGAGTTTCTAGAGTAAGAAGAGACAAAGATGATGAAATCTGAAGGGTGTCAACATTTTCAACATGTGCAGACAGGTCAGGCTGTTGTCTGGCCAATAACTTTACAACAGTGTAATTGAAGAGCCATCACAGAGTAAATGTGCTCAGTCCTGCACGTGCTGGTTCTCGGTCCACCCTCTCAAAACTTGTGTGATTCACCCACAAGAATGCAGGAAGAAATGGCTGACCAAGTTGCCTGATTAGCTTACCCTGACCTTTGTGTCAGTGCTAAAGATAATGTGACAGATGCATGACAGCTGGGGTCTGTTGAAGGAACCCAAACCCCATCTATTTCAAGGCAGTCACATATGACACCAAAAAATAAAGGTCATCTTTGAAGGGTAAGGGAAGTAATGTCTGTGACAAAAAAGACTTGGTGTCATTGAGGGATATCAAGAGAAGGACAAGCTCCCTGTGCATTAATGTGTCCAAAAATGTTCACATGTATTTGACCTTTTAACCAGAAGAAGGAAATTACAACAGATTTTTTTCTGACCCTGATGGGATTGTTAATTAAAAATTATGTGTGTGACAAAGTGGCCATGTTTCAAAATGTGTTGAGCCCAATGAAGAGGATCAAGAGATTTTCTGATGTTGCATAGTAGAAGGGAATATATATCTGAGTTGAATTTGAAATATTTGTTTGTTGAAGTTCAGGGCTCTATATTGTCATCTCTCTGATGTGCATGAAGAAGAGATAAACAGAGTAGAGTAGAGAAAACTGAAGGTAGGGAAAGATTTCCAAATGAGTCAGGTAGGTGAAGCCTGCTAGTTGAATAAATTTCCAAGAATTATTTGTGATGAACTCCAATCTGGGAAATTTTTTAGTCAGGACTAATGAATTGTCTAATTCAAACAGAACTCAAATTCAGAGAAGACTTCTATCTATCAGGATTTCTGGATAAATTACTTTAAGCATTTTTATAGCTGATAAATGTGCTAACCTTCCTGATTTGGGAAAGCTTTGCCATGTGAACCTGTTACTGCACTACAGGATTTGCCTCAGGGCAGCTGATTCAGGATTGTTGATATGAACCTGTCTTGCTCCACCATCAGCTCTGTGAGGCAGCTTGTTCCTCTTTTGCTCCAGGTATCATTCAATCAGCCCAGGCTTGATTAACTCAGCTTACCTTACATTTACCTCTGAGTGCCAGGTCATAAAAGTGAAATTGTGCATAGTTATTGCAGGGAAACTGATATCTAGTAATTTCCTGTGCTAAGTCCTTTAGAAATGCCAGCAGGTAATATGCCATAAACGGTATTCTTTTTTCCTGGCCCCAGCTCTCAGAAATAGAAAGGAACTATTAATTGTAAACAGGTGTAAAAGGCCATAAAGATGGTGAAGTTTTGCTTTTGCAGCAAAAATTCTTACACATAGTAAAATGTGGTGAAGTCTGTCCTTTAAAATGTAGATTTTGAAGTGTCAAGTGTGGTTTAAAAAAGCTTGTGTCCTTAAAATTAAGAATTTGCTTATGTGATTTACTGAATTGGGCTGGAATAGTGCCATTTTCAAGTCAGAATGTTGCAAATAATTGTTTTTCTTGATTATATTTTCCATCTTTCTTCTGTCTTGTACAGAACTTTCTATATGCCTTCAGTTTCATTAATATTAAAAGAAAATTTGACAGTAATGGAAGGGTTCTGATTTTAGCTCTACAAAGGTGAATTAATAGATAAGACCAACAGTCACCTCAACCTTTCATTAATCCTCTCCAACATTTCTACTTGGGCTACTTAGGACTGTGGCAGCTTTCTTGATAAAATACTTCTTAATGCCAAATGCTAATTATTCATGGGAATATGCTCTTCTGTAGCCTCAGGTTGTTACAGAAAATGATAGCTTTTGATATTACTAAATAAAATAATATTTCCCCTGTGGCATTTTATTGTGTACCACATTTAATGAAATGTAGATTTTTAAGGTCGTTTCATTCGCAGTGAACCCCATGGTGTTCACTTTTGGTGTCTGATTGTGCTGCAGTGGTTTTAAAAAAAAGTTTCTGAGTAATTTTATTTTGCTACAGAATTTCTTGGGGTTTCTTGAACTTTCAAAGTCTATTTTCACCACTTGCATCAGAAAAAAAAATATGATTGCTAGGAAGAAAGCTGTGATGTGAAAAGCTGAGACATTCCAACTCATTTCAGTTCTGTGAAGACCTGAAGCACATTTTCCCTTTATCAGTGACACTCCACCCTACATCACTTTCTTTTCAATTAATAACCTTTTTTTCCAAATCCATGCCCTCTGGGGAACAGATTTTTATTACTTCAGGAATCCTCTGCTGCTTTTTACAACTGTTCAGATTATTTTAAATACTTTCCTTGTGAATTATGAAAACCTCTATCTATTATGGCAACACCTGATGCTCATTGGGGGGATGTTTTCTTCTGTGCCTGGAGACCTGATCCTGACCCCTAGGAATCAGCAGGGAATTTTGCCAGTAATGCCATGGAGAAGTATCCCAGCCACAGGGGCACAGCCTGAAGTGTTTTTGCAGGGGAAAAGGCAGTACCTGAGCTGGTGTCCTGGTAGGAATTTCTTTGGAGTCACTGAAAGCTGTTGACCCATGTGGAGCCATAACTGGTAGCCCAAGATCAGCCTTTGCAAAGTCTGTCTGCTGTCAGGGTGCCCTTTCAGGGTGCCTCTGTCTCACTTTTCCCACCTGCCATTGCTCCAAAGGGAAAGGGACATCTACACTCCCAATATCTCTTCCAGACAACGCTGTAGCACTGGGATGGTTAAATAACTGCCCCTTTTTAGACAGCACTACTGATAAAAAGCCCCTTCTGGTCCTGTTTCAGGTTCATGCCAAGGCACGCTGCTGGCTGCTGGTGGTGTGTATTCTTTAAAGGATGGCTGCCATCCTTGCTTACCTCTCTGCAGAGAGCAAAGAGCCTTTGAAAGCACCTTCTGTCTCATCGGAGTAATGAGCGCTTAAAAAAACCTCACCAACCCCAGAGCCCGCTCAGTTGTTCAGAATTTTGCTGGATTCTGTGTAATTAATTAAGATTTTTTTTTAAACAGTTGCTCTGCCAGTCTGGGTATGTAGGTTGTGCCAGTTTCCAGGATCCCCCTCCACCCCCATCCCCGCCCCTTGCCCCGGTTCCTCGCACAGGCGTGAGCAGCTGCAGCAATGGAAGACTTCTTTGTAGAGGAGGCAGCTCCAGTGAAACAGGTAGGCGGGCTGGGATGGGCTCCCCATGCCCTGAGTGTGCTGTGGTGGCTGGCAATGTTTAAACCAAACAGACCCAGGATCCAACCAGCTCACAAGCTCCTGCTGCCTGAGAGGGAGCGGGGCAGATAGGATCTCTCAGAGACACAGCAGGTGTGGCCGAGAGCAGCCTGGAATTCTGGAGGAAGATGTCCTGGTGCCCATCAGGAGAAGGATAAAAAGTGGCTTATGTGACTAGGAATCTTTGTGTTTTGCTCATGGGGATGGGTGTTGTTGTGAGCAGACCTCTGTGTCTCAGGGAGGAGGGAATTCAGTGGAAATGATGCTGAGCAGAGAAGTTCTGAAGTCTTGTGTGAGCAGGGAAGGAGAGGATCAGGTTAGAGGTTTCCTGTGCAGGCTGGGGTGTGATGAGGCTTTCACTGATCTGTCCTCAGATGGGTCTGTTGGCACCGTGATTGCTTCTCTGACTTTCCTGTTTCATGATGTGTTGGATGCAGGTAACTGAGGACACTGTTGCAGCACAGGTTACATCAGGACCGCATTTTGCCCTGTCTGCCTTTTATTGACGTGGAATGTTTCCTTCCTATGAGATTCCTTTTTTTTTTTTTTTTTTTTGTTTGCTTTTGGTTGGTTGGTTGGTTTTTTGTGAGTTGGTGACTCTTTAGATTATTCACACCTCTGCCAACCCTCTTGTTCCTTCAGCTCTGCCCTAGGGCAAAATGTTTACGGCAACCACTGCATGGGGCAGAAGTGTGAAGCTGGTTAATGCTGTGGAGTTTGACCAAAAGGATTCAGGACAGCAGATGACTTGTTATTGTTGCAAGTTCTTTAGGCCAAACCCGATTTGGGGAGCATGTTCTTCATCAGGAAAAATGACAGCTGCAGAAGTGGCCTATAACACTTCTCTCATTCCACCAGACTGATGCTGCAGTGTTTGAAGAGTTGTGCATTAGCACTGAGAGGGCTTTTCTAAGACATAAGGGTACAAACTGAGATATTCAGGGTGGAAAATAATGTTAAATAAAAGCTAATTATTTGAACTGGCAATTTTAACAGATAAGCATATTTTGAAATGAGCAGTTCTCTTTGGTCACAATGGGGTTGTGGGCTGAGTTTTGCTGCTCTTTGAGTAACTCCTGAAAACATCTGCAGCATTAACAGCATCAGATCCTGCCACACTTTTCCAGTGACCCTAACCCAGATAACAGCTGAGAACACACAGGACATACACTCTGTTAACAGGTAAAGCTGTCAATACAGGAGAAATCTACAGCCAGTAGGAGTGGATCTGACATTGCTGGTGGCTGCCACAGTGGTGGCAAAACCTGGCTGCCAAAGCAGGACTTTATGTTTGAGTGGTGCTTCACCCAAAAAATCACTCCTCAGGGGATCCCTGAGCAGAATCAGGATGCACCAACTTTGGGACTCATTATCCTGAGCTCTACTGCATGGATGGGCAGCTATTCACCTATTGGGTTTTCAGTCCCTCACTGTTACAGTGGGATAACAGCATTCCTTACCTCCTGGGAATGTGGTGAGGATAAATACTGCATCAGTCTGCCAGATGCTATGGACTGTAGCTACATTGGAGGGCCCTAAATGGGTAGGTTATGTTCACTTTGTGCCTGAAATGGTGTTTTGGACCTGATGGGGAGATCTGTGTCTCTGATTAGACAAGTTGAAGAAGAATTCAAGCCTGTTCAGTCAACCTAAAGAAATTTTCAGGGCATTCACCTGATGATAATATTTGGAAATGGAAGATTAATATTTGCAAAGTCATGTCATGTTTCACAACCTTTTTTACAAGTGAAACCCAGTTGCTTCTAAACCAATTTGGCAAACAGGTGTACAATGAACTTGGCAATTTTCTGTAGTGGACAGCTGACAGTACCTGTGAGAAGGGTGAGGTGTTCTATTGCTGTGCTAAATAATGAAGTGGGTACAGCAGGAACAGGCTACCACTTCTTTAAGCAGGTTTGAGTAATTTAGACACACGCTTACACTTCAGTCTGTATGGGCAATTTGCTTGTGTGGATAACTTGCTTTCCTCTCCACTGATGCTGGTGTTTGGCTGCTGGGTAGAACAGGACTTGAACTTAGTGCCTATCTGGAATTTGTGACTTTGCAAGTGCCCTGTTCAATTGACAGTTTCCCTTGGGAGTGGTGTGTCAGCACTGTAGGACCCCTACAAAGGGTTACATTCAGCTCTTTGTTTTACAGGTACTCCTGGAACCAGGAACTGGGGAAAACTGGCTTTGAATTGTTGAAATTCAGAACTGAGATTTTTTTCTAGTTTCTCTTTTAATACTAAGATTGTATCTTTCTACAGATTTCCACATGTTTGCAGTCATTTTTCAAAGGCTGATATTTTAATATGAGTAGGAGAGAGTGTGCACTATGCCTGCATCTTTGTTCTGTAAGCGTTTTGGATAATGGAATAAAGGAGTACAGTTAAAGTTTGCAAAATTGGTAATTTCAAGCACTCTCAAAGAGGACAGGCATAGAATTTCAGATTATCATGATAAATGTGAGTGACAGTGCCAAATCAATAAGACAAAAGTCAAGAAAAACAAATGCTGAGTATTGTAGTTAGGAAGGAAAGACATTTGACACCAGGACAAAATGAGGAATAACTGGCTAAGCAGCTCCCTGCAGGAAAGGGGATTCGTGGCTTTTGTAGATAGTTGCTGACAAGTTAAATATAGATCCAAAATGTGTGCAACTGCAGAAATGGTGATGCTCATATTGATGGTCGTATTTAAGTTTTGGGAAGTAATTATTCAGCTCTGCTTGGTACTGGAGAAGTCTGAAATTGAATGTTGGGCCTAATGCTTGGAGGGAAATTAGGGAAACTGGAAGGAGTCCAGATGAACTCAGAAGGGTTGAGGAACATGAAAGAAATTTGAAAAACTCTATTTGTTTAATTGAAAAAAAGAGAAAACTGAAGAGAAAAAAAAAGAAAAACGTGTCTTAGCTATGAAAAGTTTCTTATTGTAATAAAATTTTCTACTAGGAAATCTTAATTTGCAACAATAATACATTGGTTAGATTTTAGAAGAAACTTTATAATTATACATGGCTTTAAGGAAGAATGTGGAGTACTTTTCATGAAGACAATTTGGAACAGAGAAGACAAACAACTGTCAGTGGCAGTTGGGAAACTGTGCTGCAAGGGACTGGAAATTCCCCTGGGCTATCCTCAGCAGAGTCTTTCTGTAGATTTCATTGGTATGGAAAGCACAGGCTATGTGCTATGCCCAAAAAGGATTTTTTTTAATGTGCTTTAGAGGAATTTTGTAGTGGCATAGAAGAGAGATGCAGAAACAAGAGGTATGTAGGTGCTCTCTATAAGGTCCCAAGGAGTCAGAGTGTGGGTGTCAGGGCTGCTTCTCACAGAGACAGAAATGCTGCTCTTGCTGTCCTTTGGGTTAAGTGCCAAGGAGACTTTCCTATACACCTGCAGATGATTGGCTTACTAACGAAAGAGGAGCTGATAAATACCCATTTTTGTAAGAATCCTGGCTCTTTAAATGGAACAAGTGATGCTAAATTGCTCAACACCATCCTCTAACATCAGGTAACCACCTGTCCCTACCACAGAATTACCTTCCAACATATTTGTGATCATTATTTTAGAACTATCCCTGTTTTTAACTAAAAAGATGATATTTCACTGTATTATATGTTGAGTTGGGGGTCATGTAAATAAGAGAGTGAGTCAGAGAGAGAACTTCAAGGGTAACTCCTATGATTACTTTCCTGGAAAAGGTTCCATTTTACTGCTTGGCTAGCAGAGAAAGAGCTAAACCAAAAATGTTTTCTCCATGGGTTCCATTAAACAAAATCAGGAATCGAGAGTTGTCATCTGGCAGGCCAGTTTTAGGAGAAGAAATGTAGCTTTTGTGTAGCAAGGCAAAGAGTTTTTGTTGTGCATCACTACCTAGCAAAATCTTTAAGTGAAAACAAGCACAAATGCAGGCTGAGTAGGGAATGGGTTGAATGAAAGGACTTGGTGGGTTGATGAGAAGCTCAACATGACCAGGCAATGGGTGCTTGCAGCCCAGAAAGCCAATTGTGTCCTGGGCCACGTCCAAAGCAGCGTGACCAGCAGGTCGAGGGAGGGAATTCTGCCCCTCTACTCTGATCTCATGAGACCCCACCTGGGACCCCCAACATAGGAAGGACATGGACTTGTTGAACCAAGCCCAGAGGAGGCCATGAAGATGCTCAGAGGGCTGGAGCACCTCTGCTTTGAAAATAGGCTGAGAGTTGGGGTTGTTCAGCCTGGAGAAGAGAAGGCTCTGGGGACAGCCCCTTCCAGGATATAAAGGGGCTGTGAGAGCTGGAGAGGGACTTCTTGCAGGAGCATGGAGTGACTGGGCAAGGCATAAAGGATTTAAATTGAAAGTTGTTATATTTAGATCAGATATTAGGAAGAAATTCTTTATGGAGAAGGTGGTGAGGCCCTGGCACAGATTGCCCCATCTGTGGACATATTCAAGGCTGGGGTGGATGGCTCTTGGAGCAACCTGCTCTAGTGGAAGGTGTCCCTGCACATGGCAGGAGGGGTTGGACTAGGTGGCCCTTAAGGTCCCTTCCAACCCAAACCACTCTGTTTCTATGATATATAAATGAGGGTGCTGCTGGTAGCTTGATATTCTTGGATGTCTAAGCCTGCTGATATTTAGCAAGGTTATAATGCAAAACATGAACAACCCTTAGAGCTTTCTGCTGAGAAGAGAGATTGTTAGAGCTTAAGGATGATTTAACAGAGCAAACTGACATTTTAAGAAGCATGCTGCTATGTCATATATTTTGATCATTTTGATGGAGTTCTTCTGGATTATCTGTTGCTGTGACAATCCAGAACTCAAGTGTAAAGCATGAAAGGGGCTAAAGCCATTAGAATACAGCTAGCTAGCCTTTTTTTTTTTTTTTTCCCTGAAGGAATAAAACAGCCTAATCTACAACTTATTCCCTTGATGATCATGACTGTACATCACACTGTTTGGGTTTCCACAATAAAGTAAGAGGAAATAAGAGAATGCTGTACTATAGTAGTGCTAAAGTTGGATCAATGAGCAATTAAAATAAATTTATCCAATTAACTTGGCCCTTTCTTCTACTCTCAAGCTGTTTTCAGATCAGCCTTGTCTCCTGTGTATTTGTCTTTGCCATTGAGCACAAAACAAATTTCTGTATCTAGATCCTCTGCAAATTATAATTGCAGTGTTTTTCTTGTTCAGTGGCTGATTAATAAATTCTAAAAAGAATGCTGTAAAAGCAACACAGTCTTTTATGGTTTGGTTGTCTAGATATTAACTAAATATTTTGAAATTCACAGATTTTCAAATTTCTGGAACATGCTCTTAGTTATTTCCAAGTACATCTTTGTAACCTCCAGTAATTTCATAATCCAGAGCTCGCCATCCATTTAGTACTCCTTAAAGAATTTTTGTTTTATGAATTTGTCCATTATCTTTTGAATCCATGTCACTTTTCAGGGCATTATATGCACTATTGCATAATTATCATATTGGAAGATACAATAAACAAGCATTCCCACATCACCTTTTTTTTCCACACCTCCTTATTTAGATCCTTGTCCTGTATATTTTTTCTGGTCTGTTCCCTGTTTCTTGAATAATGATTTGCAGCATTTTTTCTGCATCTTTGAGTGATCCTGATCACCAGCTGACATTTTCACAGATCTGTTTGTTTTAACCCAAGCTCTCCCCCGTGAATGCTGATTGCTCAAAACCCATCATTCCCTATGTAAGCTTTAGAGTCATTTCTTCTTTGTGCATCACTTTACGTGTGTCTACACTGGGTTCTTGTGGGACATCCCATCATTCCCTCATCCACAAGGCTTTAGTTCCAAGACCCTTGGCAGTCTCTTGAGCAAATCCCAGTGTCATTCCTTTCCTACCCCACGTACTGTCTGCCACGTGTGGCTCCTCTGTCTTTACTTGTTGTTAGAGCTGGTTACTGCCATTAATTTTAGCTCCCCTGAAGCTGGATACATTCGCTGGGACAGATGGGTGTCCCTCACATGTCATGTTTAATTCCCTTTCCAGGTGGTCTCTAGCCCATTGGTTTGATTTAGAAGTTGATAGCACTCATTTTCTACCTGCCAGCAGGACCAGAGATGCAGTCCTTTAGTTCAGGAAGATAATAATTTTTTTAAAAGTTAAATAATAAATCATAAAATAAACTGTCATTTTGGGGTACTTTTTATGATTCCTGCAGTTTTGCCACTAGACCTTGGGAGATTATGCCTTCTGAAAAATTTAGTCACTCTATGGAGGTACTTTGTCAGTGGTTTAAAAATGGGATATGTGAGATTTATAGCTCTGAAAAACTAATGATCTCTTTTCTCAATGCTTTGTCAAATCCTGCTGGGCTTATGCTGCCCATAAGCCAGTCTAAGCCTTGGTGTGTATAAGGGAATGTGTTTTGGTGATTAACATGGTGTTTTCATCTATATTTATTACACTGAACCTTGTCAGAACAATTCTGATCCAGCACATTTGTTAGATTGTATCTCTTCATGCCACTGATGCCATGGTGGTAGTTTCCTGTGCCTGGTTGCAATAAAATTTAAAAAAAAACCCCAACCCAAAGAGCAATGTATATATTTGCATAGATTGCTGGGAAAGGTGTTAGATAAAATATTGCTGTGTTTTTATGTTCTGAGGATGTCTTGAATTGCAGCCTTAAGCCAGATGATAAATTCCCTCAGTCAGGTATGGCTGAATAAGTTCCTACCTTGATAAGTCAAAATAAAGATGTGTGAGTGGTTGTTTGGAGAATTCACAAGGTGAAAGAAATATGAAAGTCAGTGGCTTCAGGAAATGCAGTGCAGTGGGAGAGTGCATATGCTTTAAAGCCTGGGACTGCTCTCACCTGTCTGGGTTGCATCTGTGACGTGATGAGAATGCAGATTCATTCCATGGCAAGAAGAAACCAAAACAACTCCTTTCCTTTTAACAGTAAGCCAGTAACTTCAGGGAATATCTGTGTCCCCTTTTCTAGGTGTTTGATGGAAATTTCATCAACACAATCACTCACTTCATCTTGCAGCTAATAAATAATGTAACGCTGTGGAACCACAGAATCATTTAAGCTGGAAAATGTCTCCACAATCACCAAATCCAGTCCAGCATTGCCAAGTCCACCACTAAACCTTGTGGAGTGCCACATCTACAGGCCTCCAGGACTTGTTCCCTGGGACCCTGTTCCAAGGCTTGACAATCCTTTTGGTAAAGAAATTTTTTCTAATATCCAACCTAAACCTCCCCTGGCACAACTTGAGGCCATTTCCCCTTGCCCTTGCCCCACTGCTTTTTCCGTGGGAGAAGAGACTGACCCCGACCTCTCCATAACCTCCTTGCAGAGAGTGATAAAGGCCCTGAGTCTCCTTTTCTCCAGGCCAAAGACCCCCAGATCCCTCAACCACTCTTTACAGGAATGCCTTGCTATGATATAGCAATACCTGAAGGGAAGTTTTTCAGAAGTATTTTCATAGTGCCTGATGCTCTTTGAAAGCCACCAGAAGCAGTCATCATTTTCGTCCCAAGTAACCAAATAAGCTCATGGTACTGTGCCTGTTTCTGGGCTTGCACCCCTGGGCTTTGGGAGCAGCACAGCATCACTTTACAGCATGTGAAAGTAAATATATTTTAGCTTCAAAGGAAAGGCTCATTTCCTCCTTTGAGCTTAAGTGCCCCACATTGTGCTTTATTTGCCAGGAGACTGATATGTAAGCATAAGAGTCTGCTTCTTTCTAAGTTAGTAGGGTAGAATTGCAACTGGTATAAACCCCAATTAAATAAAGCAATGGAAAGGGAAGAGAGAATATTACTAGTGGCCAGTGGATGTTTATTCTCTTTTATTTTGTTTTATTTTAGTGTTTTTTGCTGTAGGAGTTGGAGCTGCTAAAATTACTGGTAATTTTCTCTCCAAATAAAGCGCTTTACAATTTATGTTTTAAATACTTTCTAAAGAATCTTTTCTCACATACATTCTACTACATCTATAAATATCAGTGAAATCAGTTTAAAACATCTAGCTAACATCTGCATTTTTGTATCATATCCTGACAAGCTTTCTGCTAGACAGATTTTCTTACCATTTTTCAGTGTATCTCAAAAACTGTTGCACATTTTTTTGTCCTTCTCTGTCTCCAGGTACTTTCAGACTGCAGGTTTATTTAATAATTAAACAATGTCTCAGCATCCACTTGTTAATAAGGGTATGAGAAACCTGGCAGTGACTTCCTGAGTCCTTATTAACAAAGAAGAACAGAGAAACAGGGAGTGCATGAAAAGCATCTTTGAGAACATAAGGGTTATGAGGACTTCATAACAAAAGTCTCCTGGAAGAGCCCTCCAGAATAAGATACAGCTTAAAATTCAGCAAGAGCTTTCTGCCAGTGCAGCCAGCTGACCTTCCTCTATCAGAGGACACAAGGAGTCCTTAAGAAGACACACAGACCTGCTGGTGTGAGTGTATCAGCAGGAGGGGTGAGAAACTCAGCATGGGGGGAAAGATGTTGACTCCCTCACCCACCCAGTTGTGCCAACAGCCCTTTCCAGAGTGTGCCTTTGCCTTAGCAGGGATTGGGGTGTGCCCTCTGATGCACAAGGCACAGGTGTGGCTGGGTAGTTTATTTAAAGTTTTCTTCCATGCTGGTGAATGCAGGTGGGAATGTTGGAAGCTCGGGTCAGACTTGTGCACAGTGGAGGATGAGTCTCAGTGAGGGCAGGTGCACCTGCTGCCATCAAATTCTGACACCTGATGCCAATTCTCCCAGCTACTTCGTGCTATCACTGCTATGACCCCGCTTCCCCTTGAAGTGCCTATGTAATCCTAAGAACTGGCCCTTATTGCTATTTCTCAAGCCAAAAGTTTCCTTTGCAAAGACTTTTTCTTAAAGAACTGTGACGACTTTTGCAATTTTGAAGTCTTTCTGCCGCAATCATCTCCTCACCCATGACCTCTCCTGCCTGTTCTGTAGAGAGTTTTATGTCCTCTGTCAGCCTTTCACAGCCTCTGTGGCACTGGCCCAGCTGTATCCCACATCCACTCAGTGCTGGGCTTCAGCTGGGTGGTGGGTGCCTGGCATCACTGGCACTCAGAGCAGGGGAAAGAGCAGCAAGGACTTGAGAGGCATTTCAGGAGGCTGCTCAGGGCAGATTTGGGAGATGTGATTCATCAGATCAGGCCTCATATGGGAATGAAGTGAGCAGGGTCTTTAGGTACACAGCAAATATGGTCCCTGGGTATGTACTCCTGGTGTGTTGCTCAGCTATTCAGTGCTTGTGTGGCATTTCACATAATGACTGTTCCTTATTAAACAGCACAGGCCAAGCAAGACCTTGAGCTGAGTAGGTGTCAGTGTTTCTGTGGGATTCTCTCCTGCTGCATGCTGGGCTCTGTGTTTGAGTGAGGGCTGAGGCTGTGCCCATCAGGACAGATTTTGTGTCTGGTTTTGAAAATACAGCTACATCCATTCGTTCAGACTTGCAAAACTGTAATGGAAATTTATCAGCTTGGCCACAAAGACTAATCTTCCAGCTTTAGCAGAATGGAAATACTAATGGCAATTTACTCGTCCATCAAAAATAATTACTGATCCCAGCTGAGCAGGCAAGTAAAATTTGCAAGACTCAATTAAATACCTGCACTGAGGAGGGTTTATATGATATTCTTGTTGCAAAGCACTTTGAGTCTTACTGGAGCTGCATAAATTAACCACTTCAGTGCTTTCTAAGAAACCCCACGGGTCAGAACTCAGGTTCCTTGACACCTCTTTGCACTGTTAAGAGTGGCTTTCACTCAGGAGCAGGTAATAGAAAATGTCTACATCAGGTAATGGGAAATGTCTACAGTAGCAAAGTAATTGCTACCAGATGCACTGGTGGCAAACACATGATGCCAAATGATACATAGTAATAAATGCAGTGACACAGTATGAAAAGGAGCAGCACTTTTTCAAACCTTTTCATGATATTTCAGTGCTCACTTAGGCAGCGTGGAGCTGCACATGGAACTGAGACCTGCTGAAGCAAAGCACAGCAGTGAGGACTGGTGTGGAGCCAGTGCAACGTGCTTGGGGAGAGGTTAATTCCATGGAGATATTAATCTTCTCACATCTTGCTACTGTGCCTCCAGAGTGCATGTCCTGGTCCTCCCTGCCTTGGGGAGGGGGTGACATTCCCTCTGCTTTTGTTCTCCCTTGGAGAGAACTGATGAGGAGACACCATGCTGTCCCGAGTGCTGAGGTGAGGAGCTGCAGATGGATTTTAGGATTTTAACAGTGTGATCTTCTCATCATCAGGGTTCTGATGAGGGAAGTTGATGGATTACAGAAGGGCAAAGTTTCTGATGAATATACCACAAATTTATCCACATGCCAAGGGCCTTCCTTATGGCTACTGTGAGCAAGTTAGGGATGTTCCTGAGGAATGGGGGACCAGTGGTCATCACCCGAGGGGACACTGCATCAGATGCATTTGTGCCTACCTTTGTGAGAGAGGAAGATACCTTGAGCTGTTTTCTGAATCTGTCGAAATAACTCAGCAGCTTAAAATTTTGCTCCAAGTTGCTGCTTCCCACTGCTGCAAAGGTAAATGTTCTCCAGATAAGTGGCTCAGGGTCTAATTTCTGACAAAGAAGAGATTAGTTCAGGATTTATGTAATGAAGTGCAGGATGCAGGGTAAATTGAATAGCTCCACTTGTTCAGACATAAAGCACAAACCACCTGCAGTCTGAGTGACTGTCCCTTAAATGTCATGGGGACACGGGTCATTGTGGAAATATTGCAGGTTTGAGTCACACACTTAAATAGAAACATGAAAATCAGGAAGCAAAGGGGACTGTCAACTCATCAAGCTCATCACCTCCTTTGTACTGAACATGCCCTAAGACCCAGAGCAGTGTCTGTTGGCTGGGCTGACACTCCACCATCAAATCAGCTCAGTGCAAATCTTGAAAGGTACTAACTAAACATAAATGTGAAAGGCTCTGATGACATAAATACATTCAAATATCCTGGGTTTTTTTTAACTATGCCTGGAGAGGGATTCAGAGAGAATATTTCTGAATTGTCTAAGAAAATAAAATGACTGTTATTGAAAAAGGCCATGACAGGAAGACTTTAGTGTGTTCTGACATTTTTTATAGTCAATACTGAGGCAGTGTGCAAAAAAAAAAAAAAAAGGCAAATTAATAAAACATTTGCTTCTTAAAACCAAATAAACCTTCCATCTATATTAAAACACACAGTCCACCCACCAGTTAATTAATCCTACAGCAATGTAGTGGCCATTCAGCATTAAGCACTCTGAATTAGGCAACAAATTTTGCTCAGCCAGCCACAGGTATTTAATAACCATACATATAACTCCCACTAGTCAATAAATCAAAGCTACACAAAATCATTACTCACTTTTCTGCATGTCTTTCCTTTTCTGAGATTTCTGCTTTCTTTCCAATAATTGTGAGCATTAAAGGATTTTCCAGTATGTTGAAAGGGCATCATTGAGATGAGCAAGGGGAGGGGACAAGTGCCAAGACTCAAAGGAATGGTCTGCTCAGATCCTGCAAGAAGGGGCTTACAGCTCCCATGCCTCTCTTTCTTGCAAATGGACAGAGATGCTCCTGCAGGCCAGGCAGCTACTAATTGTGAGTAAATTAGTCTTTGTGCTCAATTTCACTGTTTTTACGGTGTTAGTGCACTTAATTTCTCAGATGTTTTTTTTTCACCCTTCAAAGAGTAACGATCGGTTCCTTCCATCTTGGAGAGAATAAATACATTGCAAATGTCAAATACCAGGGAACTGAAGCCAAACAATTACCCAAAATTGTAGGACATACTAGATCATGACCTGTGTATTACAATCAACCCAAAGACCTGTTCACAGGGACCCTCAGCTCATCATTCATCTTCTCCATGAAATGCTTGGTGCTCTTTGCATCACCCATGAGCAGGTACAAGGTGAGGCCTCCTGCAGAATGCATCACACTGAGCTCATCTTACAGGTGCTTGGTCTTCTGTCTTAAACACCAGCCTCTCCTGTTTGAACTTATCTGGGTTGTCCCTTCACACTGAGCAGGGAAGTTTTACCCTCACAGTGAAAAGTAGCTACTGGGAGGCAAGTTGTGACCTGGAGAATTGCCCTTGCCACCAGGTTTTTCATTTTTCTTAAACCAGTTATTTATTCCTAAGACCTCCCCTTGAGCAGATGTCGCTGGATGTTGTCTGTCCATATGTGAAGTGTGGGCAACAATGTGCTGGAATTTTCTTGTAAAGAAAAATGTTTTAAAATTTCCAGATAGTTCTGTTGAAACTCCAAAATAAACCTCTAGCACTTCTGCTGCTTTCTGTGTCACTCTAAGAAGTAAAGGAATACAAAGAGCTCAGTTTTAAAGGTTACATCTAAAGACTTAAACAATAAAGAAATATAGGCAGGGTAGAGATGCATGTAGTGACCAAGTCAGTGGGCAAGAGGAAGGATAAAAGAGCTGTAAAAAATAGATAACAAATTATCTATCTGTAGAAGGCAGAAAAATAACATGAAGTGTAGAAATATTTAGAAAGAAACTCTTTATGAATATTGATCCATATTATTCATGCTTTCTAAAAATGTGTTGAGAAAAAGTAGAGCCCTGTTTTTGTGAAACCCAGTGTTCAGAAGGGGAAATGCAGGATGGAAGAAAAGTGCCTGTTGGATACACAGTTGTGTTTCCTGTATTGTATTATGGAATCTAATCTCAAGTGATTTCTAGCCCTCAGCTTGTAAACCTGCTGTCTTTTGGATTAGGGAAACAAGACATTTCATCAAGAAAATTCCAAATGCAAAATCACCTGTAGAAATGAAGACTCCAGAAAGCCAGAATTTACGATTCCAATAAGCTCTGTATAGCAGTTCTTGCAAATTAGACAAAGTGCAGTCATCCAAGACTGCCAGTTTATCAGGTCAATTGGAAAGTGCATCACTTGCCCAAGCCCCATCCAGCACCAGCTGGATTTGAGTCTCTGCCAAATCTCTTCAGTCGTGGTATGTGAGCAAAACCTCGACTGATCAGGTTTGCAGCACAAACCCAAAATGAGTTTGTCACTCTTTTAAATTCCCACATACACTGGTGGAAAATTGCTGGAAAATGAAATAAAGAAACAACAGAAGCAGTTTAGTTTCCTGTCAGCTACGAGGTGCAGACAGCCTTACACAAATATGATACACAAGCAAGCTCATGTCAGCGTGTCCTGGTTTCAGCTGTGATGGAGTTCATTTTTTCTCAGTAGCTGGTGCAGGGCTGTGTTTTGGATCCAGTATAATGTTGATAACACACTGATGTTTTGGGTTGCCAAGCAGAGCTTACCCTAAGCCAAGGAATTCTCAGTGTCATGCTCTGCCATGGAGGAAGTGCAAAATAAGCCGTGAGGGAGCATGGCCAGAACAGCTGTGACCCCAACTGTCCAGAAGGATACTCCACACCAGAGAACCCCATGTCCAGTGTATAAACTGGGTGAGTTACTCAGGAGAAGGGCCAGTCATGCTTCAGGGACAGGTTGGTCAGCAGGTGGTGAGTGATTGTATCACTCCTCATTTGCTTTACATTTTATTTTTCTCCCTTCTTCCTCTTCATAGTATTTTTATTGTTACTATTACTACTACTACTATTATGTAAATATTATATTTTACTTAATTTCAATTTTTAAACTGTTCTTATCTTGGCCTGTGACTTTTACTTTTTTCCTGATTCTCCTGCCCATTCCACTGGGTTGGGGTTAAACCACAATGTGGCACATTCTGGAATCAAAGAGAAGGTGCTCAGATAGGAATGGCCCATGGCTGGTTCTGTTCCCGGGTCTCAGTAGTCTCACCACAGCTGGGGGTTTTTCTGTTGATTTACCCCACCTCTTGGCTTCTCAGGTAGGTTGAGCTCAAGCTGCTCATCCCACAGCTGCTGACCCCCATGTGAGAAGAGTGGGAATCTGCCAGGCTTCTGGCAAGGCATATGGATGCTTGCCACTGCCATGCTGCAGCTCCAAGCCTCTCGTGCCACACTGTAGCTGCTATGTCTAATGTTGTTCAGATGTGGGCCCAGCACATTGTGGTACTGGCTTCTTCTGGACCTCGGGGCATGGATGTTGAAAAAGCTCTAGCAGTGAATTTCTTCAGCTCTCTGCACCATTTTGTGAGAGCTCTGCCTTTCCCACGCAAGCTGTCTAAATCAAAGTCACCATTTTGTAATCATTTGCACCTGCAGATTGTTTTGTTGGATTGTTATGGTTCTCACCAGCAAAATATTTGGGAATGGATGTCTTAGAATTTGGCCAATCCCCTCAAGGGGTGGATGGCCAGAGGACCAATTACCTTATGCCATTTAACACACTTTTTGTGAACTAACATATAAATGCCTCAGGAAGAAACATTAAATGGCTTGCTGCCATTGATACAAAACCCTGGACTTTGTGTAGTTTCTCTACCCATCTGCAGTGTGACAGTGACATCAGGGCATGGTCCAAACTCTGTTTAAGCACTAGAAATTTAAAATAAAAAAAATAAAAAGACAAGAAGACATCAGCAAGACCTTTTTTCTGCTTGCTGTAGGGTTAGGTCCTGCCCACTTTCAGTGTGGGTCCAAGAACATACAAGTGTGTCCTTGGTGCAGGATACACAAATGTATTTTGTGCTGTCACACAAGTGTGACCCGCACAAGTGGGCCCTTGAAACACACTTTGTTTATTTATATGTATAAGACTGTGCGCATAGTGAGTTATTTGGAACAGCTTCTCTTGAACAGCCCTTTCTGGAGTGACTTCTGTTTTAAGTAAGCCCTTGTTACATTATAGTTTTCATTCTGCTGTGCTTGTATCTAACTTTCCTTCAGCCTCTTTCCAGAAGCCACTTACAGTTGGAGAGGGTGCCAAAGATGCAGAATCCAATGGATTAGCATTGCACATATTCAGTTTTAGTACTAAGCTGGGCTCCAGCTGCTCTCTCAGATCTCTGCCCAGGTTGTAGGCACTGGAGAGGAACAGGGGAGCAGAAGGTGTGCGGTACATGTTTTCACATCAGAGTATTTCTCCTGAGAAGTGCTGAGCATTTTATTATTTATTTCCAGGGGCTATACTGAGAGGCAAAGACACAAAGTTTCTCAAATGATGGGGGGCCCAGTTTGTGACACAAACTGGAACAGGGTGTGGGGTCACACCTCTCACATGACACCGAGAGACTTACATAAGGAAACCCAGGTGATTACAAACAGGTGTCACATCACTTTTTCTATTAAAGTGATCAAATGGCTTGAAATCCCCAAAGATGAAATTATTGAGGTTTGTGCTCGGGGCTACATAGCCCAGTTGCCTGCAGTCTCAGGGGAGTGGGAGCTTTGCACAGGAAATGAACTCTGGCCATCTGAATTTTCTTTAATAATTGCCTCAAAGTCTATTATGTGTGCACCACTTCAAATAATTACAGGTCTCCCCTTTTTACTGGTTTTTGGTTTTTTTAACTTGTTACCTAGGACTATTTGCTTGCAAAATCAAACTTAGTTATTTAGTCCTCTAACTGTTTCTTCCTCTACCTCTACTGCATTTAAGGACTTATCAGCGGCCAGAGTAAAACCCCATGAAGTAGTAGTAGTCTTAAAAGTAGAGTGATATGTCAATTGGATGAACAATAGCATGAAGTCAAGCTGTTTCTTGTGGTGTGGATTAGTGGAATAAACCAATTTTTGGTGCTCACATGTTTTAGAAAATGTTCCTTTCAGCTGTTTTCAGGATCATCTTTCATTTTGCATAGGGCAAGGATGTTTATTGGAAACAAAGCATTTTATTTCCCAGTGATGAATTATCAGCCAGTGAGTTATTCCTGTGAACCCAGTGGATTTTTTGTAATCTCTTGGCAAGACTGACCCTCTTTTACTTCTTCATGCTGCTCTCCAGACTTCTCAATGATTAGGCTTCCATCTCCCTGCATGAGAAAGAGGGTCCAGGTTATGTGGTTAATTTACCTTATTATTTTTTGAAACCGATGGAACTCAGCAGCAGTTTTAAAGGCAGGAGGTGCCCTTCCCCCTGCAACATGCCAGCGCCCTTTGCCTGACCACCCCGGGTTGTTTGAGAGCCCAGTTTAAAAGCAAATACCTGCCCTTGAAAGCAATCCCGGGCAACAGCTCCCATTAAGAGGTGGGTGGTAAATGAGGCTCTGATTCACGGCGCTGCTGGGCGCTGCTGCTCTGCTCCCAAAGGGTGGGAAATAACAGACCAGCACAGGATTTTCCCTTGCAATCAAGCCCTTTCCGACTGGCTCTGATGGGTACGTGCAGGTGCAGTGGAGCAGGTGGCTGCTGGAAGGGAGCTGTGGATTTCCGCTCCTGTTTCAGGCTGGGGGTCTCGGTTGCAGCGCGTTGGGTGCGTTACAGCAAAATCCATCCCCGTGTGAAGTGCTGGGAGCGATTTTCACTTTGCATGTGAAGTAGCAGCACTCACCCTTTTGCGTCAGGTAACATTCCAGCTGTCCATGGATGCCCAACCCCAGCTCCCCTATAATTAAGCTGTTCCGTTTCAGCCGTAAATATGGTCTAATTATGGTATTTTGTAGCTCTGCAGCCATCGGACTGCAGTCCTTCTGCAGGTGTGCTGCAGGAAGCCATGGAAATGCTGCTGCCACGAGAGTGGCTGGGAGAGCAGGGCCCAAATTACTCGGGCTGCATAGCAATCAGCCTAAATTGCTGCTGGTTTGATCGGAAGGACAAACAGGTTGACGATAACACACGGCTGCATTGACAGACAGCCTTTCCCCACAGCTGTAAAAGCTGAATAGCAAAAGGTAGCACAGGACTCCAGTGCCGAGCCTAACAGTTAGATTGCCAGTTTCTGTTTTATTTCACCACCAAATGCTATTGTACATGACATTTACACGTGTTCACCACTATAATTTTAAACTGTATTATCTAAATAAAGAATGGTATGTGAAAGCCACAAATGATAGCTCATTTAGTGCTTTCCCCGTGGCTTTGGCTCAGCGTGTTTTTTGACTTACAAAAGACTTGGCAAATACACAACTGGGCACAGTGAGGGGAAAAAAAAAAAAAAACAAACCACAACACACTCTTGGATCAGATTTTTAAATGAGTTGAATTTTCTTTGCAGTGGAATTGTGTGGTCTGGTAGGGCAGGCTCCCAGGTGGGATATTTCTGTGATCATAAAGATTTGTGCATCCGAGCAGATTGCTTGGAACATGCTCTGTCACATGATGGTTCTTTGGTATCTTGTAGTGCGGGCAAAAATTGACATAAGGTTCAGCTCTCAGAGATCAGACTGTTTCAAGTGGTAACATGAAGGAATACACAAGAATTTGGAAAGAGAGGAAGTTCAGCTGAGGCTCAGAATAACTTACAGCAAGCAAGTCACCTAAAGACAACAAAACCCCACTGTAAATACATTAGGAACATGTGAAAGGTAGGAAATGTGAAACAAATTGCACAATGTGGAAAGAAAAATCAAGATGGCTGAGAAAAGGCTGAACTTTTTATTCTTTATTTCAGTCTTCTGAAAGAAATCTGTGACCTTTTAATTAAAGTGATTAAATTTAACAAGGAGACAGATGACCTGGAGAAAAGAGGGGAGGAGAAAACACTATAAAATGTGTAGATAAGTCAAACATATTTAATTTAGGAGTGTCTGGCTAAAATCACCTGTGAGAGTGAACCACTCTTGGGGAATGAACCACGAGGAAGGATGAAGATGCAGAGAGTGGTCAAGCAGTCAGACTGATTCCAATAGCCCAAAGGAGAATGGATCTATTCATTAATAACCCTGTAGAGCTTAATCAGGTGATAAAAATAGACCCTGTGGATTTGTCAGGTATGAATTATGTTATCCTGTAAAAGGATAGGATCTGCCAAGTGGATACAAAGTGGTGGGTGTGACATGCCTTGAGTGCAGCAAGGCTTTCAGCACCATGGCAAACAGCACATCCCAAAAGCTGCAGAGGAAAATGCATTTGAGTACAATCATCTCAAAATGGGTGTAGAGATGCCTGAAAAGCAATAGAGCAACTTACTCCTGGTTTGCTGTAGAGCTAGGAGAGCTGAAGTGCACCCAAGCATCAAACCTTGGGACTTCTCAATATTTTCATGGCTTCAGCTGATGGAGGAAAATCCTCCCTGCTGGCATTTGCTGTTGGTGCCAGCCTGGAATGGGTTACACACTGCAGAGTGCAGGATTGGAATGCAGAGTGGCGCAGGCATGCCTGTCAAATAGCCTAAAATCATTAAAAGACGGTTAAATAAACCAAAATACTATCTACAGGGCAGAAGGGAATCAAATACAGAGATATAAAATGGGCTATATTTCCCTGGGCAGCAGGGAAAGAACTGGTGTTAGATCATAAATTATATAGACACTGTTAATGCTGTTGTAAAGGTGTGAGGAATTTCTTGAGGGAAGTTTTAATAAGAATAACATTAATAGAATATGGGAAATAGTTATCCTGCTATAAAGACTTTTTTTGTGATTTGAGTCCCAGTTTCAGAACTATACGTACAAATCAAAAAGAATCCAGAGGAAAGTAAGAATGACAAGATTTATAAACTAAACAAAACTAAACTAAGTTTGTTTGAAGGCTGAATTTGTTTGATTTAAAAAGAGGATTTCAAGGCATCTCCACTTGAGAAGAGCTTCTTAGAAAATGGAGAGTAGTGAGTCAGAAGCAGAATAAGAGTGAATAGACTTTATTTTCAGTAAGAAAAAGATAAATTTATTAGCAGGGGGAAAAAAAGTGATTTTAAGAATAATTAAACTTCTTGAAAAGCTTGAAAAAAACCCTATAGTTGTTGATGTGCAATGTTCAGTGACTATTTAGTGACAGATAACTAAAAAAAATCAAAACACTGTGCAACCATATATACTATAGTGCATGTAATTTTGTATACTACTATTGCATGATAAAAATATTATGCTTAACATGAAACTTGAATTGAAGTAATTTAACAAGGGCAGTTTGCACTGTGGGTTTCCAGATGGCAACTGGCTCTGTTGTGTGCCATTGTTCTGTGAGCCTCTGGGTGGATGTGTGTGAATGGAACTGGGTGATGTCAAGAATGAGGAATGAAAACCTGGTCCTGCTGTATCACTTATCAGTTCTGGTGCCTTCTTCAAAGGGAAACTTGTACCAAAAGGAGCAGAGAAAAGGAATGAAGTGCAGCCAGTTTGAAACTTGTGAATAGCAGGAAGCCACAGCAGCTATGGCTGAAGTCTCCAAATTAGATACCCAATATAAACACCCACGTTTGCAAAGCCTGGGGATGAAATACAGGTCTGTTTTCCCAGCCACTGGCAGGAGGAGTTAATGCCCTTGGTAACAGGACATGTGAAGGATGTTGGAGAATGATCAGCACTCGCAGTCTTTGCCTGCTGAAACGTGTAGAGATCACAGGCAATATTTCAGTGAAGCTAAAGATGTAACCTGCAGCCCCACACAGGGACAGAAGTGTTTTTATTTCTCCCCCACATACAAGAAAGGTATGAGGCTAGGTTTAAACAACTTTAAAATGTCTCTATGCCCTTAGTGGAGAATATATTATTAATAATAATCAGGAATACCTACAATTTGCATCCTACAGATGTCTTACAAAGAGAGGTTTTCTGTGTAAGGTGCATTACTGGTCCCTGGTGAGTTCAGCAAACACTGAAACACATACATTTTTGTGGGGAAAAATAAAGAAAGCTGTTCTGATCCAAAATTGGTTTGAATC
Organism: Rhipidura dahli; assembly: GCA_013399225.1. NCBI lineage: Eukaryota > Metazoa > Chordata > Aves > Passeriformes > Rhipiduridae > Rhipidura > Rhipidura dahli. The sequence goes on from VXAC01008663.1 coordinate 399,561, forward strand.
TAAAACGTTTCATTTGACCAGTAAATAAAAAAAACAACAATCAGTTCTGTCATTCTTTTGGTCCTAGCTTCAGGCTGCAATATTGACTACACTCTGAGAAATTAATGGGGTTTATGACATTTTAAAGAGAGAAAACTAATTCCATTTGTAGACTGTCCCTTTCTTAACATTCCTGTTTATGAGGAAACAAATGCATAACACAAGCATAGGTCTTTATATGGTGGAAATTCTGTTTGAAATTGAAATGCATTCCATTTCAGAAATGGTATGATATCCTGAAGTTTAAATATGAACTTGAAAATGTGGAAATAAATTAGATATTTTCATTCTCTTACTAGTAAACTTTAAAAAATAAAATTCAATACCCTTGAAGGACAAATGATTCAGAACACTGGAAGCAGAAAGCCTCTGTGGATTTGGGTCATGCACTCAATCATTTCTTCTACACTTAAGCATAGATATGAGAAATACCCCTGGTTCTTTATACATTAAAGCCTGGATCTAAACTCCATACTTTTGTCACAACTTGATATCGAGATATAAATCACTAAACAGAAATCTCTGTATAGCCTCATTATAGAAGGGACTTGTGTTAGTATCATTGATTGAGCTGCTGATTTACTGCGTCCTCATCACTGAAGTTCTCAGTCTACTCAGTGTATTCCACACGCATCAAGAGAAGCTGGTATTTATGAAATCAAATATACTGAAATGCACACAGTTGTGTCTTTCCCAAATGTGGTTTGATCTTGATAAATCACGGAACTGTAACATGCATTTGTCATCATAAGCCCAGCAAGGGGAATTACTCATGTCTGAAGATGGGCTTCTGTCCCTTTGAAATCCACAGTATTTAAGCTCATGTCTAATTCTATTAATTTGTGCTTTAATTTACCTGCAAGCAAGCCATGGTTCAATAATTGTACTTCAGTATATTAAAAAAATAGACTTGCTTTTGTTTACATTATTATTATTCTTTGGAGCCTAACATATATTTAAACACACATGTGGTCTGAAACTCTAAAATACAGAGGCTGCAATCTCCTTTGGCAGAACAAGTAATAAAGAATGTTATTTCTTAGCTTTGTCACAGAAGGAACTTGATTCCTCTTTTATTATATTTTCTTCATTCAAGGGCATGTTCAGATGAAAGAGGGATTTTATAAAGTTTTTCAGTGCTATTGATCAAAATAAATGCAGGCTTGGGCATTTTTTTTCCCTGTCTGCCAGTATTCAGAAAAACACTCACACATCAAATTGGAAGCACTTTGGCCATGCTGATGTATTTATTTCCACTCAGGTGTACCTCGTGCTTTCTGTAGAAACAAAGTGGAGAAAGCTTAACAAGAGGAAAATGAGGAAGAGTATTTTGTTCGTGCAAACTTGAAAGTCCTTCCTTTCAACACAAAATTCTCATCGGGGTCTAAACAAGATTGAATACTTAGTGTGTCTTGTAAAATAGGAAATAATTTATTTTTTGTTTGCAACCACTTTTATCAATTGAGGTTTGTCACTCTTACTGTGGAGAGCATTCTTAGACCACTCTTTTATGACTCTTAGTGGTCAGGGTACAGAAATGGTTGCAGCACCATTAGAAACACACAGATCTCACTTTTGAGGTTTGCATTCAGAGCAGAAGCACAATAAAAAAATCAAAAGTAACCAAGGCACAGATTATGGCAGATACTTAATTTGGAGAGCCATACTTCATGCCTCATAGATTGACGGTAAAGAAATATTTTTTTCCAAAAATCTCAGCATAGTCTTATTCCATCAAGAATAAAGAATTCCTTCTGAAAGAAGAAAACCACAAGGAAAACCATGACAAATCACAGCAGGTTCCACTTCAGTAAAACAGACATCTGAAAAGCTTCTGAAATTCATGCAGCAGGCACTTATAGGGTAAAATGTGATCAAAACACTCTGTCATAGGCTCATATTCATGCACTGCACACCTATCAGTTCAGTTAACCTCTCTCTGATGAACTAATTATGTTGAGAGCATGATGATGTGCTGTTTTAAGTCTGCCATTGCTGATGGCTCATTATTTTGTCCACTTCGACTTAAAAAGGTACAAAGAATATGCAACCAGTATGAACAAACCTCTGGTCCCTCTGGAAGTACCTGATGTACCAGATTTTCTACAACAGCCTGACTGGAATATCTGAAGGGGAAGTGTGTCTTGGAAGCAAAAAGTGAACCCCAAATTTTGCCCTTTGCAGACTCCTTATTTGAGCTGAGAAATGCTTTTTCTGTGTGTGCCAGAGGAGCCTGGGCTGCCCCTGGACAGCTGCTCAGAGAAGGATCTGACTCCTCTTGCTCCACACCTGGTCTTGTGACAGATTTTCCAAATTTGGGATTTTTAAACATTTGCATCTGCTTCACCCGTACAGCTCCACTGCCTATTGACTTGAGCTGGCGTTTTTACCCAATTGGATTTGCTCCATTTGGGTTAGATGGCCCTTTCTGTTGTACTTGTTCACCCTAAAAACTATAAACCACTTTAAAAAGTAACTTCCATGAGAGCACTTTGTATCTTTCAGCATTATTACTGCACCTAAGCCAAGAATTGTGGTGAGACAAATTCACCCTTGTGCCCTCTGTTAAAGATGTTTGTAATCCACGTTGCTTTGGCAGCCAACACATTTTCCACTTTGTGATTTTCCCAAGCCTTGAAGATACTCGATCATCTTTAGAAACAACACTGAAGATGGCAATTTACAACAGAAGGAGGAACTCTGCCTCTTTTGGGGATTTTAATTATATTCCAACCCTACTATAGTGCTCACTGCTTTTAATATCTTTGGATAGGTTACATGATGGTCTGCATGGGATTGAGATAAACCTTACAGCATTTCTGACAGCTGCCTGCTCAAGAAGAGCAATGAGTCATAAATACAGATTAGGACAGTGGAAGATTCCTTCCTTCCTTCCTTCCTTCCTTCCTTCCTTCCTTCCTTCNTGACTTGAGTGAAGGGGATGTTTAAGAAACAAAACCTTCAGCCCCAGTTCAGTGTAAATTCTCTGAGTGAACTCATCAAAGCTGGCAGCTGGATAAAGGCGTCTCACACTGTACAACACTTCAGTTTTCCTTCTCTGGTTTATAGATGTCAGGTCTTGTTTCTTTGATGATTTTCTTCTAGTTTTCACCATCTCTGGTAGTAACAGCTGACAAGGATGAAATCTCCAATTTTTTTTGTGGTCAAGCCAGACAATTATATTTAATTAGAATTAGAAAAGACAATAACACCACTGTGCTTTGGGTTGTATTCTTACAGAGCAATAAAGTCCCAGTAAATGACATGTTGTTTGGTTAAATGCAAATGTTTCCAGAACAGGAAAATCCTGGCTTCCAGAACCATTAGTCCATGGGCATGTATCTTAATAAAGCAGTCAAGGTCATGGTTTACCCATCGAGATTCCTAAAATACAGCCTCTAAATTACCTTCAGCTAAAAGCCAATATAATTTTTTAACTTTTTTAACAAAGACCCAAACAGGCTTGGTTCTGTACGAACACAGAGCAGACAGATGGTTCCTGCCCTGGAGAGCTGGACTCTGAGACCTTTCATTTCTCCTGGTGACTTTCTGTGTTTTCTCTGATTAGAACATAAGCACTGGCAGGCCAGGAGACCTTGTTAGATCCTCCTTCCCCCAGGTTCCTCCATATGTATGAAACATTCAGCAGACATTCAGACTTCTAAATTTTTTTGTCTTGTTCTTTCACAGCTGAGCACTACTTTAGAAACTCAGACTCTAAATGGAGCTAAGTTGATGCAATCCTTCCTTGTTATTGCATCCCATAAAAGCTCTATCAATTTTTTGGTGTGTTATTCCTCATCCTTGAACAAACTATCCTTTTGGATGGAGGTAGAAACATTCAATACATAATCCACTATTCAAAATTACTCTTTGCTGTTGAGTAAATTGTAAGATCTGCAACTGTACCGCTTTATGTTAATAAAACACAGATATAATATTAGCAGACTTGCTATCTTTTATTAATAAATTAGGCCTTATCCTTGTCTCTAGATAGGTTAGTTGTTTGTGGGCTGGAAACTTATAAAGGAAGTGATTTGCCCTTTGTTGTGGAGAAGAAATTCCCTCTCTTTTCCTCCCTTTCCCATCCTTTTTACTTGAGTTGTCCATAAAGTTTTATACCTTTTCCAAACTAACCACAGCATTTTTGTTCCAATGTTCTGTTCTTCTTTCTTTTCTCTCTGCCACCAGCTCTCTGGAGTTGAGAAGAGGTTAGTTTGTGCCTTTTTCCCTTTTTTCAGATTTACTGGAAAAGAGGGAAAGAGAGGAAGAAGGGAAGATACAATAAAGGGGAAGATTACGAAGAGGGTAGAAAAAAGGGAAACTTTCTGACTCACTATGATTTTTTCTAAAATCTTGATTTTTGCCTGAAATATTAACACAGAAAATATCTTTTTTTAAAAAAAATACCCACTATTTATATTGGAAATGTTTTATTGGATTATTTTTTTAAGCTCTCTTATGGATTTTTCTTCCTATTTTTTAACTTTTGAGGTATTTCAAGATTAGTATGTTATGTATCTTTTCATCATACACCCTTGTGAATCCTAGTTCCCTACACATTCTTGGGCTGTAGAGTACCAAAGTGCAGAAGATGCTTCCCATACTTCTCTACTTGTGTCTGAATTAAACACAGATTTTCATTTTATTGGGGCAGAGTCGGCATCATTTGCCTTCTGTTCCTACCACATCAACATAGTGGGATTTATTAAGGCCAGGATTGTGCCTGTCAGGCTTTTTTTTTTTTTTTTAATCAGCTTCTTCTTCTTAATTTCTATATCTTCTCTACCTTTCCCTATTTTCTGCCTGTTTCTCCAACACTGCCCAGTTTTTTGAGCACCTGTTCTTCCTTGGTGGCCGCCATGCTCTTCTGCTCTCCTGATATCCACTGTCTCCTTTGGCTCATCTGGTCCCAAAAGTCAAGTTTGTTCCCTCTTCACCTTTCCACCTTCCCTGTCAGCCTTTCCAAGAGGTTCTCCCTGCACTGTGGGGGTTTCCCCAGGGAGCTGTGTGACGCCTGGTCACAGTGTCCGAGTCATCAGCACCAGTACACACTGATAATTAAGGGGTTAGTAAAATAATGCACTGCTGAGTGTAAAGGATGTCAGATTAAAGGTTATGCTATGAACTCAATTAAACTGACAGTGGAGAGCTGGGGAGGCAAGAGTTCAATTTCTTATCCCAACTGGCAATTCTTTTACCTCCCTAGCTATTATTAAAGAGAAAAAAAAAGCTAAACCCTAGAGACATCCCTAACTACCAGTGCAAATATTCTCATGAAAGTGCAATAAAATCCTTAGCACGTAGATAGGACTAAGCAGTGCACTTGACAGTCTTTAATCCTGTTGACTTAAGGCATTCTCTTGATATTCATTTTACATTTCTGTAAGAATTCCTGAGAAGTGGGACAGGAGATTTTCTGTCAAAAACGGCACGTCAGCATCAAATCCATTTTACAACTTGCAGATGTAGATTGTACTGAAAGTAAACACAGGAATTTGGGAAGATAAGAGGAAATACCTTAGATCCAATTACATATAAAAGAAGTAACCTCAAAGTCAAGAGATTTTGTAAGTCACAAACAGTATGTCAACTTTAGGCCTCTCCATGCTGTGGCTGACCATACGATTCACCATGAGTATAATCACATTTATAGATGTTAGGGGCAGAAAGGATTATCTTATCTGAATTCCTGCATGCAAAAGTCATTCAGCTCTCACCTGACACCCTTGTATGCACCCCAGTGACTTCCAATACACATTTTAAAACGTACCAGGGAAAGCAAAAGTACAAAATACAGATGTACCATAGCTCCTCTGCAGCAGCCTGAGTGCTAAAGTTTTAGAAAAAGAAATGCTAAGTAGATAAGTCCAATTTGTAGTTGTAAATATGATCATGTATCCTTCCAACATGGTCTTGTGGATAGACAAAAATGTACTCTATTTTCTTACAGAATTTTAACAGGAGTTGGGAAATAGGGTGGTTGTCTGGTCATTGCAGTCTTCCTGCTCTGAAAGCCACTCCATGCCATGTGTGTCAGCCCATTTGGTAATATTATTAGGTTCTGGAGGGGGATTAAATTCACAGACTAAGAGACATAACTATCGGTGTCTGCAGGGCTGTCTGAACCCCTGTTACATCCTGTGCATACCCAGCCAATACAGCCAATTGTACCTGGAGAAACAACGATGATTTCAGATAAATTTAGGCCCTTAATTTTAGATATTTTAATTTGCAAGTTGAATTCCACCCTTGGTGTCCCACCACCATCTGATGACAGACCTTAGCAACCAGGCAGAGACTTCCTGCAGGAGCTGTGGATATTTTAGCCTTGTTTCCACCCCACTGCACCCACCTGTGGGTCTGTGCATTTGCCCTGTCTGTATCAGGTGCCACATTTGGGCAGCTGCAGCAAGTAGAAGGTCCCTGTTTTTCAGAATCATAGGCACTGACTCTGGGCTGTTTCTTTCAGGAGTCCTAAATGTCTGCATGTAAAATTGTAAAGGATGAGCTTCAGGACACTGGAGTTTATGTGACCATGCATCATTGCAAATGATGTAGTGACATTTCTTTGGCACACCTCCAGACAAAGCAGAGAGATAAAGAGCAACAATGTCACTGCAATCAGATAAAATATGTTTTATCTACAGACATTTCAAGAAAAAACAGACCAGAGCACTACCTAGACAGTACAGTTAAAACATCAAAACTCAGAAAAACTCACCATTCTGTGGATGGGCACTATTCCTGACAGTCATTTTGATGAACCTGCCTTTTTTAACATTTATAATCAGTGAGCTTTTATCCATCCATTTTCCTTGACCACTGAGGTTGCTATATTGCCTAACTCTTCATGTAAAGCAGCATTTGTAGAAATCCAGATTTTTAAAAAAGCCCAATCATCTTCCTCAGTTGCTGGGCAAACATAGCAAGGAGATGATTTTTTTTTTTTTTAATTTTATTTATTTTCTATAAGAATTAAGAAAGAGCAGCAGTTTCTAAACCTGGGGATCACTGGCAAACCAGACTTCTCTAATACCTATGAATGACCTTAAATCTGACAGATTCAGAGATTTTATGGTGAAGCATGTAAAAACACCTTTCAGAATATTTGCATGGTTCAGATGATAATTTGAGAGCCACTTAAATAGATCTTCACTGTTGGAATCCTGGGTTTTAGGTTTGTGGGATATAGTAATGTATATTGCATATATTGTATTGTAATGTATATGCATATGCATGTAACAAAATGGAAGATTTTGAGTGCAGGTTTGTTCTTTTTTTTCTTCTTCTTCACACATCTAGGTGTTCTGATATTGGTTCAAAAAACCACAGTATGGATCTTAAAAGAATAGTTACTGGGTTATTAGTAATAATAAATTTGTTGGCATTTCATAATTGGATAGATTGGACTTTAAATGGCCTTAGAAGTGAGAACTCGGGGCCATTTTCCACCTTGTTAACTCAGAGGCACATCCCCTGCAGGAATGCCATAGATAAGAATATAATAAACATCTGCTTAGAAGAAAAATCTTGTGTCTCCTGTGACTTAATCCAAACTCTGAGCAAGAGAACCAGAGACAGAGGCAAAAACGAAAACCAGAGATTTTTAACAACTGGACCCTAAATCCTCCATTTTGTTACATGCATACCTATTACATTACAATATATATTAACATATCCCATAAACCTAAAATCCAGGATTCGAACACTTCACATAATAAATTGCAATTCTGCTCATTGACCTGCCCTGGCATTGGCTTGTACTTCAGAGATAAACTAGACTCAAAATTTGAGGGCAGAAATTTTGGGTTTATTCCACCTAGTGGAGAACTTTTGACTACAGCTCCAAGAGTGATGAAAAAGGTATTTTTAAAAAAAATTAAATAGCAGACAGATGAGTTTGATACTAATGCACTAGGAAGGTCATAAGATAGTTAGGCAGTGAAATTGAAAAGTGAAGGCCATCTTCCAAAATGCAAGCCCTTCACAGGAGACAGCTGGAGCTCTGCCCTCCTTACAGTTCAATGGCACCATTACCTGCATTTAGGCAGCTGAAACAAACCCTAAGGATAAAATCTGAACTGTAGGCACCTAAATGTGAGCCAGCCCACTAAGTTCCCACGATAGTGGAGGTTGTTAACTCAATTAGTGGAGCCGGAAGAATTCAGAGCACCCTAAAACAGAAATCTATGTCTCATCAATTGAACTGTGCTTGGGACTTCATTAATTACATTGACTGTATCTCCATGGTCTGTAGTGGGAACTTGGAGATGTAGTTTGTGTGGTCACACCCAGGTATCTCTCTGCAAGGCCAATCCCACCCCTAATGCTGCATAACCCTACTCTCCTCTTTTTTGGTTTTAGCGTTGCCTGAGACTCTGCAGACTGCAGTTCATTGTAGCCTTGTGGAAGCTGTCACAGAGGAAGTGGCAATAAATAGGGCATTTGGCCTGAAAATGCCTGTGAGCGAACTGGGTACTGGATGATAATTATACTTGCTGTTTTCATTTAAAATTCATCAAAAGTGAAACAGTTAATGAAGTGATTTTCCCAGTTCAGAGTTTATTTTATGGCTGAAAATCTACTGAGGAGACCAGAAAAGGTCTTCCCCACCTTCTGTTGTCTCATAGACATCTACACATTGAGGATGAACTCAGTGGTTTTGCTTAGATTACATATTTTAGGGGTTTTTACAACCCTTGCAGTTAGAAAGAGCACCTCTAAATGAGAGCTGCAATGCTGTTTCCTGCTGGTGAAATAAATGTGACAGCAACCTGAAAACGTCACTAATCACAGCTCTGCCTAGGGCCATGGAACAGGGAAGCATTATTTCTGCCCTGTTTGGTGGAGTGTTAAATACTGATTAGACTCCAGTGAAAGTAACAGGTGTGACAGGGAGAGTGAGCTGCCCCTGTTTCAAGCAGCACCTGCTTTTGGAGCAGTGGGTAGTTTAAGCTGTTTGGGATGTATTTTACTAGCTATAAAAATGTCTGCAGATGATTGAGAATTACTGGCTCCACAGCACGACTCCACACTTTTGGATTTCTTTGCCTCCATTTGTCACAGCTCTTCTTCTCCTCAGAAATTCTCTTTCTTTGTCCTTTTTCCCCCGACTTTTTGAAGCAAGCAGGCACTGCCATCCCACTGCTCTGTGCATGCATTGTTGTGGCTGCCTCTCAGACTTTATGTTGTGAGGCTTGGAAGGCTTTTGGAGAGAGTGGAAACTCCTGCTCATCCTTACATTGCCCTGAGAAGGGGAGAAAGCCATTGCCCCGGCTTTCTGTTGTGTTGGCTGCCTCTCTTGCAAGCTCAGTTCGGCCTGAAGAGTGAATGAGGACCTCAAAGGTGCAAGATGTTTTTCAAGCCATCTTTAATGTTTAATGAAAAAATGTAAAACCGGGAAGGAATGAACCTTTCTGCCTTTCTCAGATCCTCCATAAAGGCCCTGATTTTAATTTAAGTTTAACCTCATTGAACCACAGTCCTTTCTCTCATTTTCACTGACACTTCCAGGCAATCCATTAAGACTACATCTAGTGATAATTAAGGAAAGTTCAACAGGAACAGATTGTGCTCTGGGCTTCCCAACAGTTACCAGTAATGATGTTAGAATGAAACAACTGCTCAAAATGCAGAGTCAGTATTTACATACACTGAGAGAGATGGAGGCAGGGAAGATGAAGGTTTATGTTGCAGGACACATGTGCTCTGCAGCTATCCTTGGGAAGTCACTTTTTTCCACGTCCCTTTGTTCTTCTCTAGTCTTCTGTCTGTTTTTAAAATTTTATTTAATTGTAGGACTTAATGGCAAGCAGTGCCTCCTGGTAGATATTTACGTGACAACTGGTCCACAGGCTCTAATTTCAGAAAGGGCTCTGGGCAAACTTATAACGATCATTAATTATCCCTTCTGTAAGTAATTGCATTTTTTTGGATGAGTAGCTTGTTTGCAGAACTATCAGTCTGCTAAATAATAGCACATTTGCATATTAAAAAATGTAAAGAACAAGAAAAGTGTCTGCCCTGGAGTATCTGAAGGATACAGTAGTTAATGCAGGACCCTACCACTTCTGTATTGCTTTCTTTACTTTTCCTAGGCAGTGTTGATTCAAGTGAAACTATTTGCTGAAGTCAGTTCAGTTTAAAACCAGCAGCTTTTCTGATGGTGTGTTTGTGATGGATTGAGCCCCCTCATCCCTTACGCATTGCAGTTCTGCAATGAAGTGGACAATGAGTCTTTTGAGATTTAAGGGTTCAGGGATACTGAGGTGATGTTGAACACTTTTTTAGCATTTCCCACTTGTGAAACTTGAAATTTGATCTCCATGATGCTTAAGTCAATTCAAACATCACCATGAGTATCAAAGACTTTTGATTTGGATGTGGCCATTATGAAAAATAGTTTGATTTTTTACTTTCTATGTTCTTTGTTGCTCAGCTGTTTGGTCTGCTTTGAGGGCTGTGATAGTTCTTCTCAGACTGTGAGTATTGAGGTCAGTGAGGGACCAAGCTGTTTCTGCTTGTCCTTGAAATGCAGGCAGGAGGAGGGTGTGTGATGTGACATTCACATGCTCCTTCCTCTGGCATCCATTGTTTCCATTCAAAGGGGAAATGAAACTGAATGCTCGGTTTAAATACAATGTTGAAACCTGTGAGATTATTTTCTTTGAACGTGAGGTAGGCAGATGAATTTTTAAAGCCTCTAAGGCAGTTTTGAATGCAGGAAAAAATGGTGAGTGGTTTTATGTCTCACCACACCATGGTACTTATGTAAATGGCCATTTGAATTGGTAGGTGCTTGGGAATTCTAGAAATGCACTTTTGAGATATAAAAGCTATTTTTATGTGTTATTAGATAATTTCTGAATCCATCCTGAAGTGATGCATCCCTGGTTTTAAGCAGGAGGTGGCTGTGGGATCCTGTTAGAGGAGGCATGTTGGGGAGAAGCCAGAGTGGGTTTGCTCAGCAAGGGAAAGTCATCCAGGAGCTGGGGAGTCAACAGGGCAGGCAGGGCAGAGCAAGGCCAGCAGAGCTGGCCCAGGGGTGGCAGCTCTGCCAACAGGACAGGTCTCCAGACACATCTATAGGACAGGATAGACCCACAGTCAAGCCAGAATTACAATCAGCAGGTTGGGACCAGCAGGACCCATGGCCGGGCTAAGGCATCGGTAAAGCATCACTCAGGCAAAGACCTGGGGCAAGGGCTGGAGCTCAGGCATCTCCCAAGTGAAGGGGTCAGCCCCTGATGGAGCCTCTCTCCCTTGGCCTGGGGCCAGCCAAACTTTCAGGGTGGGGACGAGGTTTTGCAGAGTCTGTTGATGCACAAGGGTCTGGGACCAATGGCATCTGGGGAGGGAACCTGACTCTGCTGCATTCCCTCTGCATGCCTCCAGTTATCTACAGGATTGCCTGGCATCCCCACTGCACAATGCTGGATGTTACAGACTCTTCTGAGGCATCTGCAGTGAGTGCCCCTCGCAGTGTCCTTTCCCAGCTATGGCTTTTGGGTAGAGCTTAAAACTGATGTCTTGGCCACTGTGGCTACATGCCCAGCCCGTTAAATAAAAGTAGAGATGATCCCTACTCTTTCCTCAACATGTTTCAGTGTGGAGAATTTTATCAGAGACACATGAATCACTCCTGTACTTCCTTTGCAGAAGGAAAACTTTCTGGTGTCTGTTGCAGTAATGGATGAGTCAGAGATGAAAAGGTGTCCTCTGAGCTCCCGCCACACGCGAGTGTGTTGAAGGATGTTCTCTTACGTGGAGAGCATGCATCAACTCCAGGGAAGTTTTCAGGTCCTGGATGCTGAAATTCAGTCTCTGGTGCAGCCCAAATTGTTTTGGCTTTCTTGTCTGCATATGCTGAAGTAATATTCAGCTGAAAAGCCCGGCTGGTGCTTGTGCTGTGCTGCTCTGGAAATGCAATATTTTTCTTCAAATGCAAACACTTGCTAAAAGAAGAAAGAAACCAACTATAAAATATAACTATTAGACATAAAATATACAATTTATTTGTATGAGACACTGTACAATGATATTTTTATAAAAATACAAAATATCCAAGAGAAATAATTTTTAATCCCAACTTCTGCAAAATCATTGTGTAGCTTTGAAGGAAAGGTGACAGACACTGTGCTACTCTGATATTTTTGAATGCTTTGCTGTGTCTTCATGAGACATGCAGAGAGCAACCTAGGAGAGCAGATGGCCCAAAGCACTACACAGCACCCTCCTTCTGCTGTAGCAGCCTTACAGATCTTGTGTCTCCCTGCAGGCCCCTCTGGTATCTCCTGAGAGCTGAAAGGATGGGGTCACAGTGAGACATGATGTGTTGTGATCGCCACTGCTGTGATTCTGGAGGTGTTCTGGAGGCTCTGTCAACACCAGCTGAGATTACTTCATGTTCCCTGCTCTTTGGTACATCTGACTAATCAGTTTCCTGCTTAGAATACAGGAAGTTCAATAACTCCAGTGCTCTTCATTTAATTTGTTGAGAGAAAGGTGTTGAAAGTAGGCTGCTTCCTTCTTTGTGGTACAGACGACTCCAGGGTCCAAAGCTACTGAAGGCTCCTGTATTTGGGGGTGAAAAGGAGGGTGAAGATTTATACTGGTGTGTTAAAGAGTGATGTCCCAACGCATTTGCACTTCTGAATGCAGGATGAATATTCACAGCCATGGTGTGCATGGTGAAGACAATCAGTGGAATGTCATGGCTGCAGCCAGCTCAGTTGGTTTGTCACTGCAAATTTTCTCTATTCTCCAAGTAAAGGACTTTATGAAATCAATAATAAGCAGAGCAAAACTGTGCTAGGAGAGCAGACTCATTTTCTAATGAGCTTATCATAAAAATGTAATCTGTTCACTGCAACACGAAAATGTTTTCTTCTTTACTTTGATAGGGAGAAATGGGAGGTAACATTAGATGAAGATTATTCTTAAGAACATAAATAGGTACTTCTTCCTTGAAGTTCCCACTGTTGCCTTTGGCTAGAATGACTGAAGTTAAAATATAAGACCCTTTTTTGAAAGGCTTTTGAATTAATGAAGACTCTCTGCTGGGCTTTCTTACTCAAGAAAAAAACACTGTGTCTGTGCAGGGCAGAAAAGGAGATGGAAGTGGTTAAACGCTCGAGGAAAGCAATGACTATGAACAGCAGCAGAAAGTACCTTCCTTATAACATTGATAAGAAAGAGGAGAAACCTGGTGTGACATTGTTTGTGTGTGGAGCTTGCAGAGCTCCTCTCTTCAGTCTGGAAAAGCAGAGTTTTAAAGAAGTTAAAAATGAACTTGAAGGCGATATTAAACTTTTAGGAAGACAATACCTGCAAGAAGAGACAGAGATCATACAGGGAAAGGCAAACATAGCAGTGCACAAACTCTGCAGCAAGTTCCAAATGACAGGAAACTCAAAATCATTGAACTGTTTTTAATACATGACAAACTATGCCATGCTGCATGTATAAAACAATCCAAATCCATAACTTTTCCCAGTAATTTAAAGAATTTAAATTTGGGTTCAGGCAGTGTGATAGTGAGTAGCCTAATGAGCCAGCTACCAGACAAGATAAACAAGATAAGCTGTCTGGACAGGAGGTGTCACATTTGTGATCAAAGCTTGGGAGTCTTGTCACTGCATTTTCCACATGTCACCCTAGAGTAAGCTCAGTGAACCTCATTAAAAACATTGTTTTCCCTTGCAGGTTATTTGTGGTTCTTGTTTTTAACTTATTTTTAGGTGCAGTGCTTTACAAGTTCCTATTTTTTATAAGATTAAAATTCACAAAAGACCACGGGATCATGAAGCTTTATTTTTTTCCTTTTTTATTTCACCTGTCTCTGGGTCAAACCCTGCAATTCTTTCAACTTGTCATCCAGGAGGACATCCTGTCTTATCTGGAGGTATAAACACCAAAGAACCTTCCCGTTCCCTCAGCAGTGGTGTACACCTGGCTGGAAAATCAGAACCTCTGATATCTCTGATTTGACAAGCAAGACATTTCGTTTGGCTGAAGGGAAACATCTCAGTGCCCTTAAAGCAGCTTTTTTACAGGTGCTGGAGTGAATGATGGTGGCTGCATTCAAACATGTTATTGTACAAGGTCTCTGTGCTGGATCCCACACCCAGGCACACCCAGGCACACATGGGTGCTATGCCAGCTGGGTGTTCTGTCAGACCAACCTCAGACAAGACTGTGACACCTGGGAACCAGCTCTGCAATGAAAATGGGGACACTGGGCATCTGACCTGTGACAAACAGTTGGGATGAGGACAAAGCAGGGTGCAGTTAACCCAAATGAAGATGTTTGCCTTCATTATGACAAACCAGAACGCTGTCTTTCAGTAGTGCTGTTATGAAAAACTGAAATATGTGAGCTGAAAGACACATGGGAAATGTTGATTTTTCTGGAAACTGTGTTTCCTACTGCAGAGTAAGTAATCTGAGTGGTAGTTTATTCCCAATTGACTCTAACAGAGATTCTGTCTGAATCTTAGTATTGCCATCTGGCATCCAGTTGGAGAACCACAACGGCATATGCTTCTTTTATGTTACTATTTGATATTTATGAGTAAGACAACTAAGTAATATATTTGGCTAATTACTTTTTAAAATTCCATGTCCAGAAAATTCATTGGAAATGTGGTGCAAAACTTTGTTGAACACAAGTGAGCCAGAAACTGTTTTCAAGCTGCAATAAAGAGGAAACGTAAAGCAAAAGACACAGCACACAGTCCCACTCTACCCTGCAGTGGTGATGATGCAAAGCTTCATTGCCCAGGTGGAAAGTGATGAGCAGACAGATAAAACCTTGAACTCCCAAATCAGAAACATTGACAATAATATTCCAGTTAAAAATCACCACTTTTAAATGTAATGGTATTGTGTTGGCCCTCTCTCTTCCATGCCTCTGAGAAATGTGTCTGTTTTCTAAAGCAAATGCAAAATACTGATTGAGGGGAAACTGTGTGAGGATCAGTGAGGGCTTGGTCTGTTCAGCTGAAGAGGAGAGTGAGGTGAGACCTCATTGCAGTTACAATTTCATTGTGAGGGGCAGAGGGGGAGCAGGTGCTGATCTCTGCTCTCTGGTGACAGTGACAGGATCTCAGGGAATGGCCTGAAGTTGTGTCAGGGGAGGTTTGGGTTGGATATTAGAAAAAGATTCTTCACCCAGAGGGTGGTTGGGCACCAAACGGGCTCCCCAGGGCAGCGGTCACAGCACCAACCCTGACAGAGTGCAAGAAGTGCTTGAACAAAACTCTCAGGCACATGGTGGGCTTCTTGGGGATGGTCCTGTACAGGGCCTGGAGCTGGATTCCATGATCTTTGTGGGTCCCTTCCCTTTCTGCTGCAGGATGGCAGTTGGGAACAGGGATGGACACTTTTGGCCTTTTGCTTTGTGCAAGGAGATCTTCTGAGTGTTGCATGAGCTCCTCATGGTTTGAGGACATAGCATTGGTAAGTGAGTGCTCAGTGCAGATTGAAGGACTTCACAGTGCATTGGTTTGGACCTCAGATGAAAATTCTCTTACCACAGCAGAACTAAGAGCTGTGGAGTGTGTCATAGGACCATGTGGAAACCCCGGTGGAGTTCACTGGGCTGTTGCAGGAATACTGCTATAAGCTGTTATAAATTAATAAATAGAAAAAAAAAAAAAACCAATTATTATTAGTAGCAGTCTTGGGTGGAAAAAGATAAAACTCTGATTCTTCAGACCTTAAGCTGAATTAATAGGCATTAAGGAAGGGACTTGCAGAAAATTTGCTGGAAGTTTGCTCAGATTCCGAGAGGCTGCATGAATCCATATATCACTTTAATAGAGCCACATTTCACAATGCAGCACAATTTAACAGATTTAAATTGCAAAACAATGAATGCACTATTTTCTAAGAGCAGTATAAAAACTAAAGCTACCTTTGGTAGAGTCTGTGCAGAGGAAATGAGAAAGGAACAGATGGGAAAGCATTTACATAGGAGATGGCAGGCAATTTCATTTTTTCTATTGGCATGCTAATTAATGATCTTTCCAAAGCAGGAATGCTGTATAAATCTCCTAAAGGAAGGATAATAGCAAGGTCAGATGTATCTGCTAAACTGTGCAGGAATTTGAATGCACAAGTATTGCAAAATCATGCGTCAGATTAATAACCTGTTATATAGGAAAATTTGAAGTACTTGGTAAATACAATTTGAAATGCAGATAGGAGACAGAAGGGCAATGCACTGGAATTTCAAGTTGCAAAACTTGAACTCTTGAGCTGTTCTGGATCCTGCAACTTGTTTAAATCTATTGCATGGGGTGAATGTTGAAAAGCAGAGAGGGGGCTCAGATCTGTCATTTTCTCCCCTTTCCTGAGTCCATGGAT
Organism: Rhipidura dahli; assembly: GCA_013399225.1. NCBI lineage: Eukaryota > Metazoa > Chordata > Aves > Passeriformes > Rhipiduridae > Rhipidura > Rhipidura dahli. The sequence continues at coordinate 415,971 of VXAC01008663.1, forward strand.
GCCTTTGAAAGTCTGCATAGTTGAGCTGAAAAATAGGGATTCAAAGACTTCAAAGCATTCTGTTTAGCTGAGATAAACATTTGAAATAGGGGAGGCTTTTCTATAGCTTAGAATAATAGTCATCATATTTGCAGTTTTTGATGTAACTAAAAGCTGTGTAATGCTGCTATCCCTGCTGTGCTGGGAGGTGAACAATTCTCCTGTCTGGCCCAGAAGGAGCCCAGCTCACAGCTACCAGGAATTCCCAATTCCATGTCTGGGGTGCTGCCCAGCAGGGTGTCACAGTGCCTCACACACACCAAACCCATGGCAGTGCAGGATTTTTTCCTTTTTCACAAAATAAATAGAAAAGTTGTCTAAAGTCACCCTGAAAGCTGTAGTGGAACTGCAACCTGGGACTCCATTCCCAGCTTTGTCTGACTCCAAGGCTGCACTGCCTGAGTGTGCTTCTGCCTCCTCTCCAGCCTCGTCTCTCTCCTTATCACCTTCCTCATTTTTGGGTCTCTATGACAACTTTCTGCCCCTGCAGCCAAGTCCCTCAGAATCCAGTGTTTCAGTGTCCTGAATTATGTTTTTGAACACATGGAGATTATAAATCTAAAATCCCTTGTGACTGAAGACACTTAGAAAACATTTTAAATGGGATGACTCTGAGGAAAGTTAAAATATGTATTTCATGGAGAAGACCATGGGGCCATGCTGCGCCTCACAGGTTGGCTCAGGACTGCAATTCTGGGAAGAGTTTGCTCCATAATTTTGGTGGTAAATCTCTGTGCTCACTCAGCATCCAAACATCCTCAACTGAGTGAGGACCTGCTTGGTGAGCCTCACTTCTGATCAGTTCCAATTGTAAATAACTCTGGGCTAAGTTCACCAGGAAGACTGAGCAAGCTCCCAGGTCCAAATGCAGGGCAGGAGCAGCCCTGTGACAGCCTCCTTAAAGCCCTGCTGCTGGGCCTGAGCAGAGCAAGGGTGCCCTGGGGGTGAGGAGCTACGTGGTCTGTGTGTCTCACATTGTAGGACTCACAGCCTCCAGCCATTCCACCCCTTTTCTTCTTATTGTCCACAGTAGCTCAGGCTTTTCCACACAGGGGACTTTTAATGACTTTTCTTTTCACCAATCCTTAATGGGAAGCTGAGAGTGTGAATTTCATATCCAGAAATTACCTTTGGAGAAGTAAGGAAAAACTCCAGGTACATCTGCAAGTAAACCTGACATAAACAAAGGATAAAAAAACCAGCATGGAGTTGGAAATCGAGACGCTGAAGAATAGTAGCACAAATGTGATTGTCACAAGTAGTATTTGACAAAATTATACGGTACAGTCTACTAGTGAGGATTCACACATCATCAAGTGGAAAACTGTCCCCATCCCAATGTTTAAAATGAAGGAATTGAAACAGAAGAAAATAACATCATTGTTCTGTACTTTCAGTAGTAGATGAGATGCATTAACAAAATGTGACTTAGAGAACTTGGCAAGCAAGTAGGATTCAGATGAGTGAGCCTACTCTGAAAAAATGAATGAATACAGCTAGAAATACACCAAGGCAAGCATTAAAAATTAATTTTAACCTTGAGACTGAGGAAAATGTTAGCTATTATATATTGTCATATTTATATGCAAAGGTGGCAATTCTAACCATTGCACGAGCAAAAGAGACTCAGATCTCCAGCAATAAAATTTCTCAAAGATTAAAAAAAAATATTTAGAGGTAGGTGTGGCTGTTAGCTTAATTGAGTTAACATCTAACTTAATAAAAAATGAGGCAGTGGCAATAGAATAAATAATGCTGTTTAATTAGTCATGACCTTTAGTAATTGCTGCATTATCACTTGATATCTAAGAGATTTATTGTATTTGCTGTAACAATTGGTTTTTTTCTTTTTCAGAACCAGCAGGCACTGGAATTGGAACATATCTATTAGATTATCCAGTTTGTGTATCCCCTGCTGTTCAATGTCTTGTCCAGTTCTGTTGTAAATATCTTGAAGTGTTTTTTAGTGTCAAATGTGCTGGAAGGTTATTCTTCAGCCTGAAATAGTGGTTATTCTTACCATGGAAATATTTTTGCCTCTGGTGAGTTGAGGTCCAGGGTTACTTCCATCCCATTTCAGCTGGTTGATTCTTTTTTTGTGTTTCTCTTCATTTAAAAGGGTTTCATTAACCTGTTCTTCTTCAGAGTATTCACTCTTTTAGAAAACTTAAACCCATATTAAGAGGGATTAATTTTTAACTAATCACATGGTTAGGTAAATATTAAATTAATTAGTTAAATTTTAACAACTCACATGATTGCTTCTCTGATATTGAAGAAAATAGGAGAATGTGCATTTTTTCATCAAATCTGTAGGACACTTGTGCAACTATTAGTGAAACAAAGGCAAAAAATAAGCAGAGTAGATCTGGTGCCCTTTGAAACCTCAAAGTCAAAGAGATTCCTTAGTGTCCCTAATTTGATAGCATCCTGATGGCAATGGAATTCCTAGGGCAAAATGTAGTGGATTAAAAGCAAAATGTCAAATTAAATAATAAAAAAGAAAAGAGTCCCCCAAGCACCTTTTCTCCATCCAGGTCTGGTGAATAATATTGGGAAGACGTCAACGAAACTGCACTACAAGGGATAAATATTAACACAAGGAACTATAGCTAATTTTAAAGAAGTGTGACCAACACTGGGATGTGTAATGAGCTCTCACATTCTTCTCTTCGAACAAACTTGTAAGAATTTTTCAAAATCTGCAGTGCTCTGCCATTGTGTCCATTGATTTAGTGTTATTGAGTGGTCAGGTGAAATGTGTAATTGGCAATAAGGGACTCCTGGGTATGTGTACAGAGGTTGACAGGGGATGTGTGTATGTACCTTGAAATGTAGATTTAAAAAAAAAATCACTTTTTAAATGTATCTAACTCATGCATCAAGTATGCAGGAAATTAATACCTGAATATCAGCAGGGGAAAGGAAAGGTTAAATCAGGAATTTTCAAAAATATGACCTCTTTTTAGAATAAATAAATGTTCTAAAAGAGTCCTGTTGGAAGGACAACCAATGGTTACTCTGCAGTCTCTGCTGTCACTCAGCCTGCAGTCCCCTGTGCCTCAGTTTCCCTTCAGAACTGCTTCCCACTGGTTTCTTCCTGAGGCTCACATGCCTGAGTCAAGACAAGGGTCATTCTCATGGTTTTAGGCCAACCCCAGCCTTGCTGGAAGCTGAACACCGTGAAGGGACTTGAAATTAAATAATTTACCCAAATGAATAAAACATTGACTGCTATTTTTAGAAGGCTGGCTGAGTTCTGACAGACCCAGTACTTTATTTCAGCTAATCTCACCTCTGGCCCTCCTGAACCCAGGGCTCTCCTCTGCACTCCAGGATCCAGAAAGTAACATCATTAATGATTGTGATGGAATTTGCTGCCTTTCAGCCAAGTGCATTCCTCTGGGGCCTGGAGGCTCATTTCAGAGGCAGTCTCCCATAGATAAACTGCCTTGGCCAAACTTCCAAAAACTCGCTCAGATTATTTAATTGAACCTCTCACTCTCACAAGAAGGTATTGCTTATTCTCAGAGACTTAATAAGTCTCCTGGTCTAGACAGCTCCCTCTGATCATTACAAGAGGTAGAGCCATTAATATCAGCTTATCAAGTTTTGCTGCTCTGTCATATTTTTCCTTCTTTTAATTTTACTGGAAGTGTTACATTAGCACAGTTCTTTTGAAGAAATGTGAATATTTTTGGCCTGATTTTCTTCTTGACTGACCAGATTTTCAAAATAGGTTATTTTCTTCATCAGGTTTTATCTCCTTCTCAAAGGATGGGAGACCCTGAGAATGGCTGCCTCAGGGTTGTCATTGGCATCTGGTGGAAGCAACCAGACCTAAAAAGCACATATCTGCTTGTCCAAGAGTTTTCATGCATTACGGAATAGGGGCTTAAACACAGGACAGGTATTCCATATTTTTTGGGCCATTCCAAAACTCATTTTTTATGGGGAGAGAGCAGTGTGGGATAGAGTTTCCAGTGACAAAGCTGATTTTTGTTGGGATCCTCTTCCTCACTGAAAGTTGCCAGGACTGCTGATGTCGCTTCAACTTTCTCTCTGATAGACACACAAGAGGCTCCCAAAATCTTGTACTCATTCACTTAATTCCAGTAGTAACAGAAGAGAGGCATCTTTGAAGGAACAAACAAACTGGGAAATCCAATGAGGAAGCTCTTTTTAATCATTCTATTTGTTTGTTGAATAGATTGCATCCAAATTTAGACACCTGTAAAAATCAAGAGACGTGGTAAAAATTTCCCAACAATGCTTCTGATATTAATTTTTAAGAAAAATTAAATGGATGTATTTTCAGAGAACTCAGCAGGATGCTGCTTTTTCTTTTTTCTTCTTATTGTTCATTGTATTCAGGGTGGAATTAATGATTTTCTCAAAGGCTTATTCCTTTTAGAAATCAGTTCAGAAAAATCATCTGTCTTGACAAAAGAGCCAGAACTCTTCAAAACCAGGCCTGGCTAACTAATATATTGAATTTGATTACCTTCACAAGCACTAATATATTGAATTTGATTACCTTCACAAGCACTTCAGCTCAGAGGTTATATCTCATCTCACACAAATATCTCTCACACCAGTGTGCCAAGTGAAGGCTATGTCACAAATGTGCATCAGCTCCCACAAAAATGGTGAATCTTCCATGTGGGTACCAAAACTTGCTTAATGTGACTTCAGACAGTTGAAGGTTTTCATGGAGGCAGCAGGGGGAAATAAAGGGGAAAAATGTGGAAGTTGTTAAAACATGTCTATAGATTGGAACTTCCTACTCCAAACAGGGAGAAGATCATATTCTATTCTGGGAGCTACTCTGCCCCAGATAACAACATTTCTTCTGTCTGTCCTCACTTTGTCAGGACCAGGTATCTTTCCTCTTTGCCTTTCAGCAACCTCCTGCTCCTGTAACCTTCTCTTATTCATGTCCTTCTCACCAGGCTGCTTTATCACTGTTTCCTTGAGATTCTCAGTTTCTTTCTTCCCTGGCCTTCAATCTTTTCAGATGTGCTCTAAGAGGATCTTTCTTATCCCATATCTTTCAGCTCCAGGCTTGCCTTCCTATCCTTACTTATAAATTCCTTCTCTCTCAGCCTCCTTACCCTCCCAGCTCTGTGGGATATCTCAGGTAGAGGTGGCTGCAGGATCCTGTGCCTCCAGAAGGAACCCTGCACATCTCAGCCTGGACTTTGATGTCCTCAGGAGCAGCACTCCTGGCAGGTTGTCTCCTGCCATCAGGCACTGCAGCCTCGCGCTGCTGCCCTGGTTCTCCTTCCCTGTGCACTGGCAATTTGTTGCTGCTGCTGCTGGGGTGGTTGGGTGGAGATATGGGGTGGCATGATGAGGAAACCAGAAAGTTTTTGCCATATTTTGCAGAAAATCCTAGAACTGAATTTTCCATGCCCCCTGATATGGAAAGAGCCCACTGGGACAGGCTGCCTGGGGAAGTAGTGGAGTCACCAGCCCCGGAAGTGTTCAGAACACAAATGGAGGTGGCACTTTGTGCTCTGCTTTGGTGGTCATGGTGGTATTTGGTCAAAGGTTGGACTTGGTGGTATTGCAGATTTTTTTCCAGCCTTAATGATTGTGTGATTCTGTGATTGTCTGAAATGCAGGCTCTGCATGTCTGCATCCTCTGACCCTTCCTCATCCCCAGGTGCTCCCATTGCTGATCTGGGGGCTTGCTGTGGAGTCTGTGAACTGATTGTATGAGACTGTATTCATTCAGGCCTTTATCTCAAGCCTCTTTAATTCTTTAAATGAAAAAAAAAAATGCAGTCAAAACAATTATTTCAGTGTAAATCAAACACTTGGCTACTCAGGTAACAGAAAAAAGTTCTCCAAGTGACATTTTTGAGCTAAACAGTCTCTCACAGGCCATTCCCCTTCTCAGAAATGCCTGTGCACATGCACTCTCACAGGACTGGGTTCAGTGCAACTGGTTTTATTGGGAAGCAGAAAAACAATTCTGGCAAAGGCTTGTTGTGGAAGAGAGGCCACACAGATATGAGAGGTGAGCTGAAAAAGGCATTTCAGCAAGAAATTTCCTCTGTCTGAGCTCTCTGAGAAATGAGTCTCTCTTTCACAGGGTGAACAGAAATGGCAGGACTCTCTTGTCCCTAAATCTTGGCTTTTCTGGGCTCTGGTGTTATGAACAAGGGTGACATCTGCCTCAGGCTGCTGCAGGGTGCTGTGCTGTACCTCTGGCTGATGGTGCAGCTCTGTGTCCTCTCTGCTCTGGGAGATGCCTTATTGGTGCAAACCCACCCAGAGTAAGTTTGTGCAGAAAATTCCATTTAAGCAGTGATGAGTGTGTGATTGCTGGTGGAGCCCTGTGAAACTCATGGGAAAAGTCAACCTTTGCCATTCCGTCACTGTAACTTAAGGGAACAAAACCCTGACAAAAAATGGTATATGAATTTTCCCATCAACACTTAAGTGCAATCACAGTGTTTATTTTGAACGGCCATACAGAGTCAAGGAATCCTTCATGAACCCAACTGGAAAGCAACAGATCTATTTTTACTGGATATTTTCAGGTCTTATTCAGTACATAAAAATTAATGGGCAAAAATTATCCACATTCCTGTGCTATTAAAAAAAAAAAAACAACAAAAAAAAACCAACCAAAAAACCTCCCACAAAACCAAACCACCTCATTCAATTTCTCATCTTGTACCAGCCTGTTCTAACAGGAACAGAGGCAGTTTGCCAAAGGCTAATGATTCAGTTTTATATGATTAGTTTCTTTAGCCAGAACCAGATATTTAGAGGAACTAATAATTTGTTGCACTGCTAATCTCTAAAATGCCTGCAAGGACTCACATCTAACCACACTGAAGTGTAGCCATGAATCTTTTTGTTCATATTTTTGCTCTATGTTTTTGGAATTAATATGTTAATGCAAGAAAAGAATAGTGACAAGATTATATGACCCATATAATTTTTCACAGCTTGGCATCACAAGGATGTATAAGCAAAAACAACATAAGGGAGAAATACCTAGATAGGAGCTGGAGGTTTAATTAGAGAAAATTATGTGGCTATGAAATTGTCAGTATTATTCATAGCTGACCTTGATCAATCAAACAGTCTCTAAGTGGGGGCACAGTATAACCTGACTGTGTTTCTGCAGTTTAGAACAGACATCTGTGTATTAGAATGGCATTTCAATGGTGCCTGATAGTTTGGGATGTCTTTATTCTTGAGTGTAATATGGAAAGAACTCTGATATTCAGAAATGTGGTGAAAAACAGTCCTTGGCCTTTTGGACTCTGATATGCTCAGGATTACTGATAAGTTCTAAAAATGTAGCATGTTGTAATAGAGACTTTTTTTCTGTATCCCTCTAAGCCAACACAACTGGGGTTCATGAGGGAACCTTCAGGCCTCTTTAAGATGCTGACTGTAGTACCACTAAACATTGCATTTACTAGTGCATATCACACAGTACTTAAGCTCCTAAATTGTTGAAAAGACATCTGCCAAGTCTGCAGATAACTACTGTGAAAAATGTTCCCCTTTTCATTCTGTATCTGAGGCAGCAGTAGGAGCCCACCTCTTAAATCCTGAAATCTGCAATGCCTCTTTTTTCTCCCCAGGTGCTACACTGTGAAAATCAACATTAAAAAAAACCCCAAACTTTTCAATAGAAAATGAAAAGGTGAAAAAAAAAAGATTTTTTCTATAATACATCGACTCAGATTGGGCCCTGTGGCCAATGCCCATCTAAATTGTCATAAAAATTAACATAGGAATTACCAGATCAGGATGTCACAGACTAATGCTCCATCTGGTCCACCATTCTGTTTCCAGAAGTGACTTACACCAGATGCTTCAAGGGAGGAATAAAGTATTAAACATTTAGAGAATGTTATAAGTGCCCTAACCAGCCACTAACATGGTCATTGGGCAGCTGCTTGGAAATCCAGTGGCAGAAGGAGCCTGCCAGCATTTCTGCTTTCCTAGTAAATAGAGCAAAGAAATGCAGTTCCCTTTGGGACACTGGTATCTGCTGTGTCCAGCCCTGGGCACATCTATCATTCCTCTTTCCTGGAGGGCTCACGTGCATCCAGATGCACACACAAATCCTGCTCTCTTAAGTGCAAAAAATGTGCAAGGGTTGCAGTGTGAAGGATTTTACCAGAGGTGAAAAGTTGCTCAGGAGCCTCATAGGGCAGGATTTGTTTTAATGCAGCAAAGACATTTCCATCTGATCCAGTCACCCGAAAATCCCTTTATAATTAAAAGAGCAATAATGTCACTTCCAGGTCCTGCCTCTTCTTTCTGGGTTTAGATGCCTGCTGGAGGAGCCACTGGCTTCACAGGCTTGAGCTCCATTGACTTCCAAAGGCGTCCAGGATGGCTTTGCTCAGACCTCACATGGCTGTGTTTCACCAAATGAGTCCCACCTTTGGTGGCAAAGCTAATATTTTCAGAATGATAAGGGGCTTTAAGGAATTAAGAGCCAAAACAGTGAAGGCTCTTGAGGACATATTTCAGTCTGTCCCTTTCCTGAGCCTCCCTTATCGCCCTGCAGTAATTACATCTAACATGGTCTGGATGATAATGGGAGTGGGATAAGGAGCTTTTTCCCTCCAACTAGCAGCTCCAAATGATCCATCTTCATAATGACCCAAATGTGTTGGCAGTAGATGGCCATGAATGGGTTGATTGCATCGCTAATGGTTGATCACACAAAATGCCCTCTGGATTAACATTAATTGGTCACCTTGGTGGGGATTTCAGATGAAAAATCTGTCTGAACAGGGGCAGTGATTGGGTTTTACTTCCCCTTTAGAATTTGTCCTCTAAAGGAGGAAAAACCCTGAGGGGGTGGTGGCACAGCCACTGGATGTAGAGAGTGACTTGTCCTCCCCATGCCTGGTGTCTTCCAAAGTCACTACATCTGTGTCTGTCCTAATTGCTTTATGTTTAATATTGTTTATAATTCAGTGTTTGTTTATCTAAAATGCAGGTTATATTTTAAGGGGTAGAAAATAGCTTTCTGTGTATATTCTTGGAGTCTAATTTGTTGACCTTTCATGTTATGATTTTTTGACTGTGGTGACTGGGGACAAGCTCACTTCAGGTGGCTGAGCAACTCTAGTGAAAATAATACCAGGGCTGGTAAACCATTACTGCTCCTAACAACTCAGGAATACACAAGATAGGTAAACAAAAGCAGAAATCTTCAAGGCACAGTGTTGTTTCACCAATCAATGTCAGAGAGCAACATAATTTAGAAAGACAAAACACACTCACCCAGAGTGCAACACACCATTAAATACAATGTAGACAATTTAATCTGTGCCTAATAAGGGAGAGAAATAGAAACTGCCTCTATGAAATAACATCTATTAAGCCTGAGAATGAGTCTACACCATGGATGGAAAATAAATTTTTAAAGTGTAAAACCAGGTATTGTTTAATGCCTGCCCTCACAAGGACAAACAGTGACAGTTTTTATTTATCTAAAGAGTAGATTGCAAAGGGGAAAACTATCCTTAGGTCTTGATGTAGGCATGACATAGAATAATGAGCTTGGAAATTTAACTTTCCAGCTGTAGCAGCTGGGCTGGTTTGCCTACAGAGGTTGTCAGATCTCCATCAGTGGAAGTTCCTGCTCCAGGGTTTGACAAATATCTGACAGGAACTTTTTAACTCTTTACTCCTACATTGTAAATGGGTTTATTTTAATTTAATTCCAGAGAATCAAGGCTTTCTTACAACAAGGTGTAATATAATTCACTGTAATTTGTTATACATAGAACAGGTTTACAATGAGCTGTCATACTACCACAATTCAGTGGAGGACAGCCCTGGAGCTGCTTGTCCTGGAAGTTACTGCTTAGCTGGGCTGCCCCAGCAGCAGGGTGCCTGGAAAGCTCAGATGCCAAGAGAGAGCTGGTTACTCTGAGCAGTGCATCTTCCCATGGATCCCAAATCTCTTGTCTATACATATTCTACTATTTGTAACAAATTTAGCCTTTTGGGAGGGTTGATCTGACTGTTTTTTGTGTTTCTGTCTGTCCACTTCTCTCTCCTACTCACTTTCTTAGCCCTCTTGCTCCCACGCAAGAAGAGGGGTTCATCCAAATGTCCCTTAAAGAGGACAGGAGACCCCAAAAACCTAAGTTACTTTTGCTGCAGTCCAGAAGTTCAAGACTTTGGGCTCCTGAAAGCACAGCATGTCATGGACCACTGGTGCTGCTGGTCAAGGAGTCAGGACTTCACCATGAACCCAGTGGTGCAAATCAGGAGTAGGTGCTGCTGTTAATCTGCCATGTAGGTGAGAATGGAAGTTTTCAGGTAGTTGATTTAGAGATCAAAATGAAAAAAAAAAAAATCTCCTTAATTTCTTTCTGGTTTTACCTTCAATATGAGTAAGAAGATTTTGACTCTTGGCACTGAATTTCTGTGAAGATGTTTGGTATCTTGTATGCCATTCTCTAAACATGCTGGTGGAGATGGGTCAATTTGCTTTTTCTTCCCTGCAGCTTTTATACAAGCTGAGACACAGAACACATGCAGTGGAGGGAAGGAGAACCTGTTAAACACCTCATACTGGGACCCTAAAATCTGAGTAGTTGAGTTTGATGAAGGCACTGCTTGCAAAAAGTATAAAATCTATAACAAATGGGGCCTTCTGTGACAGACAGTGGAGATTGCAGGTTGTCTCGGATTATGTGGTTCCACCCAGAGCCCACGCTGCTTTCAAGCCTCCTTTCTTCCCTCTCCTGCAGACTGGAAATCAGCCACTGAGTGTGACTGGGAATAACTATGCAGAAAGAGGTGCTGCATTTTGCAAAGGCTCCATGCCTGTCTATGTGCACTTAGATATGAGAAAAGACACTTCTTCCCCCTTCATATTTCTGTAGCACAGTGCGTGGGTGCGGCTGAAGTATTCATTTGAGTTAATATAAATGCAAATAGTACAGACCATTAAACAGACATTATTTCCTCCTGCTAGTGATCTTCAGTACTCTGACATGCTGCACTGTGGCTTCTTCCCAGTGTTTTTTGCTTGCAAACAGCTGATTCCTTGCCCTGTGAGGGCTGGTGCTTACAAGGAGCAGGGGACAGGCTCAGGAGTTCACTGAATCTCCCAGCATGAGGGGCTGGAAGGCAATGCCAGAGAAGGGAGCTGCTTATCCTCAGCCTGCCCACACAATGGCTGATACAACCCTGCTGTGAGCCACATCAATGTGCTGATAAGTGAACTGACCTACCCTGAAAATAACCTGGTAAAAAAAGATGAGTTCTCTGATCCACTTCACAATGTTCTATTGCTACAACCAAGGTGGCTGCACACTGCACTGTGCTACATATTTAAGGGAGGAACTTCATTAAAAGTACCTCCTGGGTTTGTTTGTTATTGAAATACAGTGAGCAGGAGTTCACATTCAGACATCTGTGAGGCTCACACGGGCACCATCTGACAGGGCAGCATGGGATATCAGTGGGCGTGTTGCTCTTGCTCTCCTGATAGTGGCAGGAAAATACTGTTTGGGGGTGACTTATTTTCCTTCTGGAAACAGGCAAAGGTTGGCATCCAATTCCCTGCTTCTGAGCATGCAGCAGAATCAGTGCTGTCAGTGGCAGAATGAGTACAACCTGTCCTGCAGGCAAGGGAAGAATGGAACATGCCAGGTTTCTGTATTTTGGCCAAAAGCTGCCGTCATCTTTGGAGACCACAATGAGCAGCTCAGGCTGGAGAGATAGGGGAAAGCTGGAGACGTGAAATTTCTTCTCTCCAGGCTTCTATTCATGAGTCACAGCTGTCTGTGGGCACAGCTGGGCACAGCACCTTCCTGTCACAGTGGCCTCATGTGTTTGCCCCTGTTTTCATCACAGCTCAGCTATACTGACACATGTCCAAGCCTCAGCCATATAAGATCTTCATGAAATGAGGTGGAGAGCTGGGTGTTTCAGTCCTGCTCCTTTTACTTCCTCTTGCAACAATACAGAGGGTTGTTTTGGTCTGTTTTTTCTCCAGGGGTTTGGTGTCTCACTTTCCCTCTTTGGTTTGGGCTGTGGCTCTGGGGTTCCATATCTGTTTTCAGAGTCAGTTATTGAGCTGTGATGGGAATCAGAGTGTGATTCTGCTCCTTTCACTTCTGAGGACATAATGAGCAAACAGGACTGCAGATTACCATCTTTTCCTCTTTTGATGATTTTCTTCATTAGCTTTTTGTCAGCTTTTGCTTGTTTGTTTGGATTTTTATATTTTCTTTACTCATCAGAACATTCTGCATCTGACTGTTGTGACTGATCCCCAGTGCAGGGTTATGATCAGATCATGTCCTGGTGAGCAGGTAATGCCCTGGTGCCAGATGGACCCTTGGGCTAACACAGGTGAATGGAGAAAGTTAGAGCAGTCCTAAGCCCACTTCCTGGGGCAGTGTGTCCTCACCGGGAGCAGAAAAGGGTCACAGCTGGGGCTCACAGTGCAACTGAGTGTCAGGTCCAACTTGCAATGCTGTTTGCTGAATTCTGTCAAGAGAGCTCTGCGAGGAGTAGGAAATTGGTAGCAGCTTTCCAGGATTTCTCAGTGCAGGCACCCTGGCATCCTGTCCCCCCCATCAACCACTCAACAGTGATCTTAGATTTGTGTAATATTTACTCCTTTCTGCTTTTATTAGGAAGATACCCCAGAGTCAGATGGTCACAAACCATTTTCTGATTTTTAGCTTGTACTTTTTCTTTCTGGTTTATACATTTCTGTCCTGTGCCAGTGTTAAATTTGGGGTTAAATAGCTCTTCCCCACTTCTCCTTCCTTTCCCAGTATATTTATAGGTGGCAGCCTTGCTTTAATTAGGCTCCTGTAGCTTCTGTCACAAGACAGTTCTCCACTTCCCCAGTCATCTGCCAGGCATTATTTGCATCTGTTCCAGTTTTGTTTTCATTTCTCATGAATATGAGTGACCAAAATTGTACCCACCATCCAAATGAGGTGTCAGCAGTACTCTGTGATTCCCTACTAACATTTCTCAGCCTCTACTGGAAAACAAAGACTTTCCCAGTAACTCCTTGCAGTGCAGATTTCATTTCTGCCGCCTTCCACACCAGTGGATTATAATCCTGTGATCGATTACTGCAGTCAAATCTTCTTCCTCTTCTGTTAATTTGAGAGCTGCTATAGGAACCAAATTATACTTACAGGAACACACATAGTCTTATTGCTCTCAGTAAATGCAGCTGAGGTGGGATTTTGAGCTGGCAGTAAATATTCTGGGATGATTTCACTCCATTATGTTTAACTAAATTACTGGGTAAAAGCTGAGCATCTCACCTTACTGGAAGCAAAGCAGCAAAACCCACAGCAGCAGTCACTGCTGGATGGCACAAATGTGTAACCAAGGCAGCCAGATGGAGAAATTTAATACTGAAGTATCTGTTAGGACTTGTGGAAAATTTGACAGTTGTGGTTGTTTTTTCCCCAAAACATCAGTGTGACTTTTTTGTTCCTATGTTTGTCTCCTTTTCTTCATCTGTTTCTTACAAAGTGAGGGTCATGGAGGAGAAATTTTTTGGCTCAATGAAGAGAGAACAGGGATTAGATTTACATCTTGTATTTGCCATAGAGAGGTTTGTTTAGAGGTCAGAGTTTATGGAAAGGAGTTGAAGGACATGAGAGAGTGATTTAGCCATTATTAGCTGGGCTCTACTCCGACCTCCTCAAACCCCCTCATGTTGTCAGCAAGACCTTGGAAATGCCAGTGCTTTGACACTTGTGGGCTGCAGACTTCCTGAGTGCAGAGAGAAGTTACTCTCCTAAGTGTATCTGTCAGAGTACTGAGAATAGTGAATGAACTACATCAGTTTATTTCTGAATTAGGATTCTATCATGAAACCGTGTTAAAAATGTGCTGAAAGCCACTTTTCAGCACATTACAATGTCAAAAGCCCTTAACTTGGTGAAAGCATTTTGAATGATTCCACAGTGGCTTTAATTCAGAAGAAATATTTTCCCTCGCTCCTCACCATAACATTCAAACCACAGAGGAGGAATCCACAAGGCAGAGTCAAACTTGGCTTGACCTTGGCCTGGGCATGGTGTGTTGTTTAGAAGCCCTGGCCACAGCAAAAAAAAAGGAATCTGCTGAACAATTTCACTTCTTACAGCATGGAAAGCCCCAAACTCATTCCCATCTTTAGAGGACAAAGGAATATAAAATACATTCTTCTACTGCTTAGAGGAACCATTTCAGGGAGGCATTCCATTTAATTTTGGGTATGACTGGAGTCCAGAAAAGTGCACCTCCAGCTGTAGGTGTCTAGTGATGCATGAGCAAAGATGGGAAGGAGCAGAACAGCACTCAGGTTGTGACCCAGCTCTTGGTGGGCAGGCAGGTGTCAGCACAAAGCTGTCACTCTGGTTTTGCTCAGAGGAGCAGCTCCGTGCAGCTGTGCCTGCAGTCAGAGCACGTGCTCCCAGAGCAGCTCTTGTCTGCACTGAGCTTGACTGAAGTGCTTGGGACCTCAATACTAATTGCATAACGTCAAAAAGGGTTTCTACACATTCTCTTATGTCTAACCAATCATTAACTAATCTGACTAACAATAAACACTAAGAAAATTAAAATATTCTTATCTGTCTCTTCAATGACATCCAGATTAAGGGTATATTGCCAGAATGAAAGAAAATTAAGTCTGAAAAAGTTTGGAATACTGTTAGGTAATTGAGAGGCTGATTACTAAGAGGGATATGAAAAAAGTTAATAAGGTGTAACTAGTCCTTTCAGATAAACATGACATGAGTCATTTTTATTCTTTATTGAACAAAGGTCAGGTTCCACTGCCATTAAAATGAATGGGAATGCTCCTCATGGAAAAGCATTAGGACTCTGATACCAAATGTGAGACTAAAATAATCAAATACATCCACAGGACCAGTCTGTCATTTCTGTAATTAGCACATAACAGCTCTTGGTGTCAAGTAAATTTGGTACTCACATTTGAAATTGAGCTTTGCATATTATGAAACATCTCACAGACATTAGGAAGTGTGGGTCAGGTCCCAAATTGCTGGTCAGTGAACATCCCCACTTGGGTTTGCTGTACCATGTGAGTAATGACACCTTGCACAGTGAGAACATTACAGGTTCAGCCCCACAACACTTCTGCCTTTCCATGAAGGTAAGGAAAGGAAAGGTTCCATAAGGGCTGTGTGAGTGTTGACCAGAATACCAAATGTGGTCTAATACTCAGTGCAGCCTGATCAAGTACACACTGCACTGTGTTGGAAGATGGGAAGAGGAGCTTTCTGTGATGCTGGAACACAAAAATGAGGATGTGTGTCAAAGAAAGTAGTCACATAAGAATGTTGTGGCCACCCCTTTTCTTACTGAGACAGCCAGGCAACACACCAGCTATTCAAAGCAAATCTCTTTCATGGATCTCTCCAGGATGAGTTCCTTCCAGCACCTGGGTTACACCACCAGGCTCTCAGTCAGAGCTGACACTTCAAAAGGGTGTCCTCTGCACAGTCACATCTGTAGAGGTGGCCTGTTATGCTCCACCCCATGGCAGCAGATCAGCTTTCACAGCTGTAACTGCCTCTAATAAATCTGTGTTTGTCAAACAAACTCATTTTCTCATTCCAGAAATGGATTTGAAATATTGTAGGGGGGTTTATGTTTTGCCAGAGAGGGATATTTCACACTCTTTCTGCTTTCTTTTCTATTTCCTGAAATCATAAAAGGGAACACAGGAAGACCTGATGTATGAACAATAAAACCAAATGGTCCTTCTCTCTTATAGTGCCCTATGAGCCGGATAGCATGAACTGTGAACAAAATTTTTATGGTTAGGACTTTCTATAGGAACTCCCTCCTGGATAGATTCTCTCAGTGATATCTTTTCTTTAGAATAAGCATTGGTACAATTTCCTGAGTAATTGATTGATTTTCAGGAGACAAAAAATTTAACATGTGTTTTCTATTATACATGATATTTAATTTTTATTTTTTATTTCAAGAGAGACAAAGGGTTAAAAATCATTTGGGAAGAATGATAGGTCTGCAGATGCCCATAATCATAAAAATCTCCCACCCTTAGAAAATCACAAAAATAAAATAGAAAGCGCTACATGAGTTATTTCTCAGCTTCATTCCCTTGCAGCACATTGCAGATATTTTTGCTATATCATGTGATTTCCATATTCCTTAAGTAGCTTGGGTGGTTTTTTCTTTTCTTTTTTTTTTTTCCTATAGGATTAAAACAATCCCTTTCTAAAGACTCATCATGACGGTGCTTTAAAGTGCCATGGCTGTCAGCTCCCAAGTCATCTTAAAGTTGGATGGCTGACATAATAGCATCTTTTTTTTTTTTTTCACTGACCTATATCAAGCATTGGATGGATCAAGACTTCTTCCTGTATCATCTCAAAGAAGGGATTTTGGCTTTCTTTTTCTTGTGCCCATGTTCAGCTATTGGTTACTTTGTGCTGAGCTGTGAACTGTGTGGTTGTTGGAAGCAGCGTTAAAAGCCAGGGAGTGCCTCTGTTTTCAAGAATATCCATCACTCTACTGTTTTAGGCTCCAGACTGGTTGTAAAATATGTTTACAGCCATTTAGGATATGTATTTGATCTGCAGACCTCAGAGAAGAACAAAACCAAACTCTCCAGAATGAAGAGATTTAAAAAAATATGGAGGGTAAGTGAAAAATATGCATTAGTCTGTTCAAAAGATTGCAGTGGTGACAAACGAATTGCAAGCAGGTGATTCTGGTGTTTGTGGACAAGTTTTCTGGCTGCATGCACATTACTTGATCAGACTGTTCATTGCAGGGTTTGATTGTATGCTTTTTTTTTTTTTTTTTGCATATTAGCTGCATCTTCGCAAATTCCTCGAGACATTAAGTATTCCAGTTTATTTGGCTTTTGAGAAAAGTTTCAGAGAATTTGCAATAACAACGTTTTTACAGTAAGAGCTCTTGAGAAAACTAAGCTAAACTGATTTCCACAGTGGCCTTTAAAAATGTCATTTAAGGTTGGATGAGTATAAAAAAGGCATTACAAAAAAAACAAGCCTCTTTTCCCCTCAGGCTGTATTTTAGGGCTGAGATATACTGTAGAGTTGAACTAAATGGGATGTGGTTAAAGCCCTTGCAGCACTGGAATCTAACATGATGGCCAAATTAAATAATAATAGACTGTCATATTTACTTATGTCTTATTGGTTGGAAATAAGAGAAAATAAACAGATGACTCTTTAAAATATGTGAAGTTAATTTGGTGCAACAAGTGAAACTGGCATCTCTCTGATGTCTCATGAACTGTGTTTCCTTGAAATTTTGGGGTTAGTTGTTCTCATTGCTAAATTTGCTGCAAGCAGTAGCCATTTAAAAGGAATGTAAAAGTCTTTAAGTACATTTGTTTGGATGCTTTCAGAGGATGGGGCTCTGATGTCAGTTAATTATGTAAATGATGTTGCATTATTGGTTAAAAAAGATATTTTCCCTGATCTGAAGCTCAGTTGACTTGCTTAGTGGTAACATTGGTTTGACTACTTTAAATTAGCTTTGATTTGATATTCTATCAATGATGAGAAATGGTTAATTCCCATAATATACAGCAATTTATAGTCCAGGCATTGAGTAGCAGAGGATATTCACATTTATAAGTCTGTCTTCAAATAGTTGTAACATCTCTATTTATGGTTTTGTTTGTTGAAAAGTGAAATTGCCTGACTGAAAATTATATTTTAATTATCATACAAGTTTCATTTGTGCAAACAGGCAGTTTCCTTAGAAATTAAAACAGACCCATTAAGCATAAGTAGATATTATATCATATTAAGTGACATGAGATAATTACTGTAGTCAAAGCACAGTACTTAAATGGGCTCCGGGAGCAGTTTAGTTGTGAGACACAAAATGTCCTTCTTGGATAGAAGGGTTTTATTTGCATACAGCCGGGTGTGTTGTTGTGCAGCTGAACACTTTGTCCTTTACCTCCTATTTGTGGAAGCTATTTAGCTGCAGGCTATTAGGCATCCTTTAATTGATGCATTCTCTGCTCTTCTCCCTGAAGCGTTTGTCCCTGTTCCATCATTGGGGTACCTGGTGTTTCAGGGTAATATAGCTCAAAATTATGTTTCTGCAGAATCAGATGTTGGTTTTAAATATTACTCTTTCCTTTTTTCCTGCTTCAAACTATTCTGGTTAGAAGTACATCAAAATCTCAAAGAGGACTTCTATGCTTGGGATTAAACCAGAAGGGTTGGACCTTATATTGTGCAGAGTGTGCTTTTATAATAAGCCATAATGTATTTATGCAGGAGATAACATGTCTGTGATATGGCACACAGTCCCTTCCTCCACTTAACTCTCAGAACTAACTTGCTCAGTATTTATGGATATAGCCAAATCATGATTTACACTGTACTTATCATTAAAAACCCTTGCAATAGCTCTCCATAGTTCTTGCCATCCTTCAGAACCCAGTCATAAAATGAAGAGATTAACAGATAATTAAATTAAATCCTTAATTATTTGGGGATGATGAATTCACTCTGTGATTCCAGGAAGGTATAGAGAGTCTTTTTCACAAGCAGTATAAATTGAAACCAGTGGAGCTGTGATGATTTATGCCTGCTTGATGATCTGACTCACACTGTTAATTTTCTGCTCCTTTTTTAAAAACATATTAATAAAAAATGGATGTAGGAACTGTTTATTAAAATATGAAGCTTTCAAGATATTTTTGAAATATTATATACACTCCAAGATAGCACTGCTTGAAAAGTATTTGTCATTTTTCACACTTAATAGAATGTCCTTCAGCACAAGGCAGGGCAGCTTCACTTTTGTTTCTCCAGAGATTTCTGCCATCCATGGGAAGCCTCTCATTGTTTTTAATTAATTCTTGATCTGGCCTGTGTTTCACGCAGATCTGCAAAGGGTTGGAATATATCACTGAAAGTTAAATCTTCCAAAGTTTTGAGCAAGTATCCACTCCTGCTGGAGAAGTGTCTGGTTACTGTACACTACTGAAGATACAGCCAGCTCATTCCAATAAGGACATAAAGCCAAACTTATCAGAAAAAAAACCAAAAAAACCCCAACCAAAAAAGGGAAATGAAGTATAGGGTCAAAAAAGCAGAAACAATAACCAATCAATCTTTCTTTACTCAATTCTGAGTGCATTTGCTCAGAAAAAAAAAATCTGCCTACAGCCATTATAAAGCAATATACAGATTACAGTATTTGATGGGAATGCTGGGCTATGGTGTGGACTGAGGGTGGTATTTTCCTTAGGTATTGGGCTGTTTTCAGACCTTGTTAGTAATGGTTCTTCCTGATGCAGAGATGTCTGGTTAACACTTACCCCAGGCTTGGAAAAAACCACCCTGCCGAGTTCTGTTAGGAATAAAAAAGTAAAGCAATAGTCATGGAAACATGAGAATTGATATGAAAGTATATAATGGCTACTTCAAAGCCAGTGATCCTCTCGTGTAAACCTTTATTTAGAAAATGTCTGGAACAGACATTATTTACTCAATAGGACACTCACTGTGATCCATCATAGCTGTAAGTGTTTAAGCTCTGGGCTTTTTAAATACATTTTTGACCCAATAGACTGTGACAGCTATAAAATCCTATTATGGCCTTTCAGGGGAAGTGTTTGAAGCAAATATGCTTTCTTTAAAAATCCCTTTAAAATTTGCTTTGGAAAATGCTTATGGTAGGGGGCTGGACCAATTTTTTCTCTTCAGGAACTGTCACTGATTCCATCAGGCAGTACTTTCCTACTTCATAACTTTTGTATTTCAGGCTGTAAATTGGTATAAAAGCACTAACTCTGGGTAAATTTTTAAGTTTCTCTGATTCTTAAATACATATCTTGATAAATATTATTTTCGGTAGTTTGTGACCGAGGGACTGAGATGCAAAAAGAATGTCTTATTTCAGTGTTGTTAAAACACATTATATTTTAAAAGAATTACAGCTTGATCCTCAGCCTTAAAGGCAACAAGGCTGGAGAGATTTAACCTGTTAACAGAACATGTGTCTAGACTTTTAGGGCTTTCTCTAATGCCATGATGATTTTTTGTCTTTTATTATTTTATTGTCTTTCCCTGTTATACCTTTTTACAATTTCTGTATTTTTGGTGCTTTTTGTCCACATTCTTGGGCTTGTTTGCCAAGCTGGGAGACTGAACATTTCAGAAGCTTTGTAGTCAGGGATCAGTGTGCCCAGAGCCCAGGGGCCTCTCCAGAACACATTTTGTAAACTGAGATAGAACCATCCAGGGGAAGGTTCTTTGGGGAGGGGGGCTCATTCGAGCCTCTCATTAGGGAATGTTTAATAGATATGCTAATTAGTAAGACCTATAATGTTATACCAAAGCTTTTGTGGAGGCATTGCAGTGTGCATTTCGGTGCATTTGGCCTAAAGATCTTTAAAATAAATACAAAAGTAAAATCCCTTTTTTTCCTTTTAACTATGTTTGACTCTTGGTTTTAAGACCAAGAAAAGGCATCATCCGCCTCCCTTGAGTGGCAGTGATCTACATTTCACTGCTGAGCACAGGCTATGAGTGCAAGTTCCAGCTTGTGTAGGCTCCTGTATTCTCCTTGCTCCCTGCAATCCATCCATCAGGCAGCAATACGGTGCAGCTTTGAACCCTTTTGGAGAATTCCATTCCTTCCTTGCAGTCTGCAGGGACAGCTGCTGTGGCTGGGCTGTGTCAGAGCATCCTGCAGCAGCTCTGCCTGAGCAAGAAGGGATGCAAGCATTGATGGACCCAGATTTGAATGAGCAAAGATGGGTTTAGGAGAGGAATGTGCATCTCAGCAAATCTCCTGATGGTTCCTTTTCTGTCTCTCCCTCGAGTAGCTTTTAACAGGAGACTAATGGGGGTGCAAAAGTCCATCAATTAGTGCACTCCCCCCTTTCCATTTTCAAGGATGCTGCTCCCATCCTCTGCAGCAGGCACTAATGGGGGAAGGGTGACTGGGAGAGGAGTGGGAGAGAGGGAGGAGGCATCTGAAAGTCTGCAGATGGCCCTCAGCAGGTGGGGAAAAGGCTTGGGCAGCCTCGGGCCCCTGGCAGAGCACATCCTCCCTTCCTGCAGCAGAGGATGAGCCTGCAGCACCCATGGGTGCCTGCCCGGGCAGAGGTGGAGCAGCTCTCTGGCAACTTGAGCAACGGGGACCTGCCTGAGGATGATCTGGTTAGTGCTGGCAGGTAGGAATGGGGTCTGAGAGGAGCAAAGATGACAGAGACCCCCCAAATCTAAGCTACAGGGGTGTCAGATAGGCTGGGGGAACTGCTTATTGTGTTGGCAGAGGGCAACAGTGGGGTCAAGACTTCTGCTTTTGTGGTTGTGCCTTTGCTTTCTCCTCTCCTCCCTCTGATGGCTTTGTGATCAGGTGGAGAGAAGGAGGAGGAAAGAGGAATCTGAATGGTACAACTTACAGCACCACTGCTTCTGCTGGGACCAGCTCCAGTCCCTCAAAGTCCTTTGTCCCCAGGTAAGGAGCGATAGTGAAAGAAGGTTGTAGGCTGGTGTGGGTCAGCTCTTTTCTCATGGGTAACAAGCAACAGGACAAGAGAGAACTAGGGGAGGATTAGATTGGGTATTAGGAAAAATTTCTTCACCAAAAGAGCTGTCGGGCTGTCCAGGGGGGATGTGGTGGAGTCACCACCCTGAAAGAGTTAAAAAAAAATGTGTAGATGTGGTGCTTAGGGACACAGTTTAGGGGTGGACTTGGCAGTCAGGTTAATGGTTGGACTCGATGGTTTTAGAGGACTTTTCCAGCCTTAATGATTCTATGATTCTGTGTGGGTTTTAGTTCCTGTGTTTGGGGAAGGGTTTGGCCATGTCCACTTCAAGTCCTCCAGTTTCAAGGACCTCTCCTGACTGAATCAGGAGGCTCCACCAATCTCCCCTTGAAGATTCTTGTCCTGGCCCGGAACTCAGCAATGCTCAAAGGGCTCACTTGGAAAGTGAACCAAGAAAACTGTTAAAAACCAACAAATTGCACATAAATGTGAATCAATCACTTATAACTCTCTGTTTATGATATTCAAAAGGTCAAATGTTCACCTTCAGGAGGCATTTGACCATTTGTTACTCTCCGTGTGATGCATTTTGCTAGTGAGGGTGGTTGAAAACAAACTGCATTGATTTAAAATAATAAGGGAAAACATTTTAAAATGTTCTTAAACATAACAATTACCTACAGAGGTCTTCCTTGCAAAGACAAGTTTGCTTAAACTGGTCTTAGTTATTCAGGGACTGTCCTTTGTGTGGTGAAACTCATGAAAAAACTCCTATAAATCAATGGAAATGGACATTACAGATTTTGTTATGTATTGCTCCTTTTACAGCTCTTACAAGGTTTCTAATTACAGTTAACTATTAGTATGTGGTGCATTGGTTCAATGTGGGAACTACTTAATTCACTTCATGTTTAAGGGGCAGATCTTTTACTGCTCATTCCCCAAGGTCAGTAGGAGACTCTCAAGTGTGGTAAAGCTGTTAAGTGTAAACTGGATTAGAGAATCTACACATGCTTGCAAATCTCAGTGAGCAAGCTTTAAATTGCTTGATTTAAGGTTTTAAGTGGACTTGGTAAAGTAATCTACAAATACATCCTACTGCAACATTAGATACAAATGTAGGGCACACTATTTTAAAATGCTTCTTCTGCTTTCCATTTGAATTTTGCAAACCCCTGTGGATAAAAAACAGTATTGAAACTTAACACACTGATCCAGCAAACCCTTATTCAGGTGAGTGATTCCATTCATGGCAAGCATTCTTTTGGTTTATGTGGGAGCTGCCTATAAAATGAAATATATCTATAAATGTTTACTGCCCCGTCAGAAAAAATTAATTGTTGAAAAAGGAATGGCATTAGGTGTTCACTGTCCTGGCTGTGTTGTGAGGTTTTTGGATAGAGCTGGTTGGGATGCAGCTGAGCCACAGACCAGGAACCTAAGGGTGGTCCTCCAGTGGACTTAGATCCATCTCCCTTGCCTGTGGGATGTAAAACCCTGTCAAGAAACTGCAAAGGAGACCCTCCCAGAGTGAAAAAGTTCTTCACCCCCAACATCTTGGCTGCCTTCACATGTTCCTTTCAGGTTATTTCATCTGAAGATATTAGAGAGGCTGATTGCTTTATACCAGGGATGACATCAGGATGTCCTGTAGCACAGGGCCAGCATTTTAACCTAAGTTTTACAGAAGAAATTATGCTCTCAGAATATCACTCTGCAATTCAAACACTCAGCAATCTAAAGCTAAAATGGAAAATTGAGCAAGCAAATGAAAATGAAAATTAATATTTCCAGCTTAACTCTTCCTTGTAAATCACTTTTCACCTGTGATCCTCCTTTCACAGTAGACCCTGCTCAGAAGGTGACTGGGCATCTGTTCATAAGGCACTGATGCTGCACTGATGGCTGTCTGTAACCACTGCCAGCAGGGACAGCAGGCTGTAGGAAACTTCCTTTGGCATTTCTAGTCATCATTTTTGCTGTGAATGATAAGATCTGAGGTTTCTGGAGTAAAATTCTTGTAGTCATAAGCAGACCTCCAATAGTGACCATGGCTCAATTCTTAGATGCTGAGGGTCTTCTGAATGAAGGCATCTGATTTGACAGCCGTGGGATGTGGGCACTTAGCTGCATTGCTTGCACAGAAAGGTAGCCTCAAATATTCTGCTCTTATTTAAATGAGTTGCAACATAGTCATAATTGATATAATTTATTTTAAATTATGAATAGAGGGGACAGGGGGAGGGCAGCATTAGAATTCAGCCCTCTTTTTCGAGGACGACATGAGAAACTTATTTGATTTTGCATTCATAGAGTCATGAAATGATTTGGGTTGGAAGGGAACTTAAAGATCATCATTGTTTACCTCCAGGGTGGAAGGGCCTCTTCCCACCACAGTTCAGTCTCATATTGCTCTCTTCTCTACATCAGCACATCCTAAACTGCATGGACTGAGCTTCTCAGCCCCAACAAAGCAATGATGGGGAGTTTGGATTTGGCCTTTCATTTTCTGTGGCCACAATGGTCTTCTTGGTAGAGTCTTGAGGTTTATTGAAATAAATTATTGAAATAAATGGTCTGTATGCCACTATTGGATGTAGGAGTTTGGGCCTAGTCTTGCTAATTTAAATTCCTAAATAGGACCTATCCTCTTCCAAGCAGAAAAAAACCCCAAACAAACCAGTGAACAGGTTTGTCTTCCAAAAAGTGTCAATGGGGCAGAAACTGAATGTAATGCATTTACGTTTAGCAAAATTATCTGTTTATACAAAAAATATGGACTTCTTATTGCCTGTATTTAAAGGACTAACAAAATACTGATGTCAAAAGAAAGCTCTCATCTCACATGTTTTTAATACAACCAATGAATTCCTCACTACTGGGGATGTCTCTGTCTGAGAACAGAGTGGCCCTTGACTGGAAATTTTATGTCCTCTGAGGGCCTTTTGGGAGAGATGGGTGTCTCGCTCATCCCTGGGCCATGGTCCCAGGATAAGGCAGATCTTCTTTTGGAATACCTGCCACCTCCCCATCCCTCAGAGGTGAGGGGTCGCTGTGGTCTGTGGGGCTGTGGGAGCAGGGCTGTGTTGTGACAGAGCTTGCTGGCACCACAGCTGGACCCCTCCCCAATATAAAAAGCTGAGCAGGGAGCAGCCCTGTCCCTTTTTCTGGCATCTCCATTAAGAAAGGCCTTTCTTAGAGAGGCTTTCTTACCCAGCTCAGTTAGAGTTTGCCTCTTCTGAGTGGAGGGCAAGTGTTTATTACCCAAGAGCTCTGGGATCTTTGATCCCACAAATAGCTTACATAAGCAAGGAAGCACATGAGCCTGGCCCAGGCTGGCACCTGAGGAACACTGCTGCTGGTTAATTTGCTTGTGCCCTGCTAAATTGAATATTTCATCTGAAAATTTTATGGGTTATACTCATGGGAACCAGAGTGCAGGATTTAATGGCAAATAACACAGTCAGTAAAGGCCTACTTATAATAATTTATTATTGGGTTTTGTGTGTGTGTTTCTTTTTTTTTTTTTTTTTTTAAAGAATGTTGAAATTGTCCTGGGACTCCTCTTGACCCTCTCTCCCTAGAGGGTAATCGTGGCTTCTCCTCCTCTGCCCAGCAACAGCACTGGAGGTTGGGAAGGTGAAAGTATCCTTGAAGCGTGGCACAGAATAACTGTTTGGTAGATAATTGCTACATTTAGAGAGGGTAGAGAATTAATGGTATGGTGTCCTTCTGGCAAAAAAATTGCATGTATTAGAGAAGCAGTGCTAATAACTCAGAATGCCTCTGCAAATGCACAAGTTGCATAATTGCACAAATTTGGTGAGTGTAAAAGCTGTGTAAAAGTAATGATTTCTGATGGCAGTAAATAAAGTGGCACATCTTTCAGTTCATAAAAAATCTGTTTATGCAGACTCTGGAGTCTACTGAAATCTAAGGACTCACTCCCTTTGCCTTTTACTGGGTGCTGTGTGGCAAGGTGTCACCAGTTCCCATCTTCAGGCAGGGTGACTTCCCACACCTCATATATGGTGAAATTCAGGGTGTTCTCCAGCCTAGGCTGAAGATCTTTTAATCTGGAGGACTGGTCAGGAAGATGGTCACCTCCTGCCTCTCCAGGAGGGAGTTTTGGACAGTTTTTCCAAAGTTAATAACCAGAAGATTTTTCCACTTCACAACCAGAGCAGTTCCTAGATGGCTTTTCTCCTCATTTCAGCCATGCCCCTGTTGAATTTCTGGCCATTTTTCTCCTGTGATGATTTCCTTTTATTACCAGTGGCTTCCAAATAACTCATATGGGAGGCAAGCAGGAAGAATATTCCTGAGTGTTGGCTCTGTTCTCTTCTAATACCTACAAGGGGGAAGAAGGGAGGTTCCTTGCACCCTTCTGAGGTAACTTAATTCCATCGTTCTTGCTCATTCATAAAAAGGAAATGCTCTTTCATTTTTCTGCACAAAGGAAAACAACATCTGGAGCTGAGTGGTGCAGCAGAAACCCCCCTGTTGGTGAAAAGACCAAGAGGGCACAGATATCTAACCAGGAGAGTGGATGGAGACCTTCTGGGATACATTTGAGAGCATCTGCCTTAATTCTGCCAGCCTCAGAGACTGAGAAGGTCTATTTTAATATGTTGTTCTCAGTCTCAACCGTCTGGGAAAGCCATTTTTTGTTGTGGCAAGCTCTCTGTAATTAAAAACACCCATTTGTTTTGAACACCTCTGTTGTGTTAGTGCATTAGAGCAGGTGAGCTGTGTCCCACTGATGTCCTCAGAGGATAAGGAGGTGTAGTGACACAAAAGGGGGTTATGCTGGTGTACCCCACAATCATCTCCCCCTCTAGATTTTGGACTTGTACAGAGCTGAATCCTTGGGGGGAGGGAGGCCTTAGTGTTGCCACTGGGAATATGGGCAGAGTTCTGGCTGAAGAGTCAACAGTATCATAAAATTTAATATCTTTTGGTTTGAAACAAGGATCTGACCTGTACAGTTTGGAAAAGTTTCCTAGTGAACATTTCTTGCCATTCCTTCTCTTGTCCTGCTCTTGCTCCCCATAAAGCTTGGAGCAAGCACTTGCTGGACCACACAAAAGAAACAGGTTTATGGCTGCTCTCTGAATTTCACTTTGTGGGGCTGTTCCTGAGAGATAAGTATCTCTGAAATAGTAACTTGATTGACAATAAGGAGAGAGGATATTGCTCTCCACACCTGCTACAATTCCAGGCTGTGTACAGCAACCAATGGGGCAAAAAGTCTTCTTGCAGAAGGACAAATCTTTCCATTGTCTTCCTTTTGGTGAGGAGCAATCCCGTCTGGGGTATTTGAACACTGATAGATGGCTGCAACTAAAACACAAAGTAGGGTGGGCTGAAGTTTTTGAACTTAGTTCTTCTCAGAGGTGCTCTAAATAGATGTTAGACACACATTTCCTGCGTTCAGGTGTAGCTGTGTTCCCTGCCAGAATCATTTGTTTGCTCAGAAGATGAGGCAGTAATGGCATCTATTACTTAGAATAAATTCTGATTATTTTAAAATAAATAAAATAATAAAATGAAGCTGAGATTTTTTTTTAAAGACACATGAATATTTTCCCACAAACCGTAGGATTTGTGGTGACTCATAAACTCTTCATGGTTCTTCTTTGATCAATTTTTTGCCTTTTGAATGTGAACTAGCTTTTTTTGCTGTTTTTTCTTGGTTCAGGCCAGCTATTTGTTTCTGTGGAAAGTCCTCTTCCTGTTCCTTATCTCCCCACTACTTCTAATAGTACAAACAGAGAACATTTTTTATATTTCTGCTCCTTTAAAGCACTTTAAAGCCACTGGGATGCTCCAAGGGCCATGTTTGAGTAGCCAGACACACCTTGTGAAGGTTTTACAGAGAGAGTAAGCCCTGTGCAATTCATTATTAAAAACTCTCAGGCTCTTTCTGTGACTGCTGGGACTGCCCTGATGGTGATTCTGCTCCTGCTTCCCCATCACTGAGTGCTCAGGGGCCTGTGGGAGTCCCACCAGGAGTTTTCAGGGTGCAGCAGGTCTGGGCTCAGCCCGGTGCCCAGGATTTCTGCCTTGCAGGGGGTGCTGGGTGGGTCTCCTGCTGCTGGTACCCTTCAGGTATCTAAACTGCAGCTCTTTTCCTTCCTCCTCACACAATTCTCCTCCTCACACAATTTCTTGTCTTCCTGTGGTATGCCAGCACAAAGTGAAGAGGACTCTACCTTTTGATTTGTGATAAAAGCGATTCTAAAAATATCTTGAAGAGACCCCCTTGGCCTCTCTTCCTACCATATCAAATCCAGAAGTCATGTTTGCCGCTTTGTTTTGCTTTCTGCTGTGATTTTTTTTTTGTCTCCTTCAGCACTCTTTCATAGGATTGCACTCAGAGTGAAGGAAATGATCAAAGGACTGGAACAATTAGTGTAAGAAAGAACATTAAAATATGCATCAACTGCTTTGATTTAATGACAAGTGATGTGAATGTTAGTTTATAACAGTTTACATATTTATGAAAGATGCAAACATGAGGAAAACAAGAAAATATTTGTCATGACAAGTTGGACTTTAATTTACACTTATGGAATGAAACTTTAAATGGAATAATATATGCTGAATATAAAGCAAATTGTACTGCCTATAACATCTCTTCAGCTATAAAAAAGTTCACAGGAGTTGCAACTAAATCCCTTTGCTATTATATAAAAATTTTCAACTGACCTAGAGGAAACACTAAAATATTGATTTAGGAGAACAGTCTTGCATCACTAAAAGGGTGGTCTGAATGATGGAGGGGCTGGGGCTGTTTTCCCTCCCTAATTCCCAAGATCCAATAGTCTTTGAATTTGAAAAGATGTCCAGAGGGCAAACAATCTCAGAGATGGAGTTTCTAGTTTTTGTGTTATGCAATGAAGCTAAACAGCAACAGCTGCAATGAGTTCCAGCCTTCCTGAGCCTGTGCTGCTATTGCAACTAATTGCTTTGCAGAATGTATTATATTTTAGCTTGATGCCTCTTAGGAAAAAGATAAGTTTTTTGATTCCTTTTTGCTCCAGAAGTGCTTTGATAAAGACGTGCTAATGTTGTTTTAGCAGAACCAGTGTCTGTGCACAGGGCTTGGTATGGGTCCCAGGACACCAATCTCTTGGATCACCCAGGACAAAATTCACTCCTCAGCCCTTCATTTAGAAATTTCTCAGGACAACACGAGCAGTAACTAATCCTGAAGCAGTCCAGTGAGGCAGGCAAGCCTCATTTTCCAGGCTAGGCTCCTTGGAAAAGATGGCAAAGCTCTCCCAGAGTTGTGAATATCTATTGCTGTGTGCAAGGGAGTTACTCAGCACCTTTCAAAACCAGCTGGTTCCTGAGTGCTCCAAATGGCCCTGGAAGCCTTGCAAGAGTTTTCCAGATGAGCAAACTGCACCTTTACACTCCGGCCCGAAGGAACTGAGGGCAAAGTCAGCATTAAAACATGAAGTACAGCCACATCACACCACTGGGGGCTGGCACAGGGAGCCTCAGGGTGTCCCTGCCCAGAGGGCTGGCACTGAGGATAGTCTGGAGTGACATTTCACCTGGTGGGGAAATGTCATGGAAGAAAAAAGATGGACCTGTGCAAGGCTTTCAGAATCTGTCCATGGTTTGCATTCTGAAAGTGCCTTTATCAGTCAAATAGCACACCAGGATGCAATTTGCTGTGAAGACTCCAGATATAAGTTGGGAACCATGAGATTCTAAGGAAGTGGAGCTCTTGAACTAGCAAATACAAATAATTTTACTTTGAATTTCACATTCTTAGTAGATGGTCATACAGAGATGATGTGGCAGATAGGTGCATTACAGTCACAGAGAATATATGAACGTGTGATTATGTGGATAGGAAGTGATAAAGAAAATAAATGTAAAAAAGAAGAGAATTTGTTAAAATCAGAACAGGAAAAGAACAGCAACAACCAGGTTACTTAATAGTGGAGAATATCTTTCCTGACTTACCTCAGCTCAGAGGTCTGTGTTAAGATTCAGGAGAGGTTTCAGGCCATCTGCTGATGTAAAACAGATTCAGTGCTGAGGAATACTGACTTGGTACAAACCAACCTGCCTTTTATTTTCTAAAACTTGTATGAAGTTAGCTTAATTTCTCTAAGGCAGCTAAATATGGTATTATTAAATTATCTTAATACAACCATGGTAAACAAATACCCGTTCTGCTAATATGATTTTTCTCTCTGTAAGGTAATGAATATATTTATTCACTGATTTGTAACTCAGCTGGATTTCTGATTTCTGCCTATGGAAAGCTCCAGGCCACTTCCTTTGAATCTCTTTGCTTCTCATCCTTTCTGAAAATCTTTATTTTCTATTAGCATAACTAAACAGAGCAAATGAAGCCTACAGCTATTGCTTGCCTATGCTAAGCTCCTTCATGTATTGTTACATTATTCTGGATATCTGATTGTGTTTCCTTGCATTATCTTTTGCTCAGCAAGACCTACAGTACTACAGAAAGACTTAAGATTAAATGATAGGACTGCACTTAGCCCAGTCTTTCTGCCGTTGTTCAGAATTATTTGGGATTTAGGTCAGTCATCTAAGGATTCATCTCCTAACTAGAAGATGGATTTTCTTTGAACCATTAAGTCTCACAGGTCCCTTCTTCCCACATCTCTGGAGTGGTTCTTTCATTTATAAGCTCCTGCCATGCTCAGATATCTTCCTTACATGGCTTGACACAGTATCAAATTCCATTACTCACTTACCAACCCTAATCTGTGCTCTGGCCTCCCTGCAGTGGAACGGAGCTGAGGCTCCAGCCTGGCTGGGGCTCAGCCAAACTCTGGCTGAGGGATGGCTCATGCAAAAGGACTTTTCATAAACAGCAAAATCCCCTCACTTGCAAGCCCAGTGCTGGGGGCAAGGATTCCTCTTATGCTCATAAACTCAATAGAGGGGCAGGAGGAGGAATAGAAAAAAAAAGGCAAAGAATTTACATACTTCAATACAAATAGCAGTTTGACACAGATCTGGAGTTTTTGGTGTTGAATGTAATTCAGAGGAATTCAGAAGTGGAGTCTCTACATATTTTAATTCTGTTTATATATATATACTCACACATAAATATATTTCCTTGCACACACAAACATGAAAACCCCACAATCACACTGCACATGGCTGTGGATGTACAAGAGGAGCATCCTCCTCAGGGAGGAGAGCTGCATTGCTTCACCAAAAGGTGTTTAGAGAGAACTCTGAACACTGTAGCAGCAAAGCCATTCCAGCAGTACAAACCTGGGGAAGATGAACCTCTCTTAACTTAAATGAACTCTGTGTAGGTTGAAAAATCCCTTTTCAACACTGCCAAGTTTTTGAAGTGAAAATCTGCACGTTGTGAGGGAATGATTGAAGTGTGAAAACCACCTGTCCACGAGAAGCCTATAAAGGATCCCCACCTGCTCTGATCAGTGTGGATGTGTAACACGAGCCATTGCTGTGTGCTGCTTTCTCTTTGTGCTGTGTGTTTCTCCAGCCCCAGTGTCAGTGCTCAGCTCATGCCGTAGCCCTGAGGAGCTGCCTGCCAAGTGCAAGGTCACAAGACCACCCTGACACTGAAAAAGGGTCACAGGACACAGAACTGGGGCAAGCAGCTTAGCTGGTGGGCTGACACAGGGTGAGAAAATAAAAAGGTTCATAACCCAGGGACACAGAGAGAGGTTTTACAGCGAGCAGAGATTAGATGGTGATGAGTGATGCCGCTTGGGTTACATGAGCATGGCAAAATTCATAGAGAAATTGGAAAGAGAAGTCGACCCAGATGAAGGTTTCCTCTGTTTTTTTTGGTTTTTGTTTTGAAACCCTCTTGTTGTGGTTTTGCAAATTTCTCGCTTTAGAGTTGGGCCTCTGCAATCCCTTTGGCCAAGAGACCAGCACCACCCTACTCCCATCTCCATCAGCACAAGGCACTTGCATTCTCATTCAAAGCCCCAAGACTGTGCTTGAGATCTAAGGATACCTTTCCCAAGGCTGTGCAAGCCCAGTTTTCTGACTGTGGTTTGTCTCTGGCTGTATCAAGGCTGTTCTCCGTCACAGTCACAAGCCAGACTGCAGAAAAGTCTGATAAAAAAACAAAGGATGGTGGCAGGCAACGAAGGTGAAGTGATGCCTGAGCAGAAAGTTAAATAACTCTGGGGTAGAGGCACTGTTAAGCACTTGTGGTAGGTTTGTTTTTTGGGTTTTTTTGGGGTTGTTTTATTTTTTTTTTCAGGGACAAAATAACCCTTTATGGTCTGGGGCTCTTTTTTTGGTTGTCTTTTGGTGTGGTTTTTTGGTTGGCTGGTTGGTTGGTTGGGTTTTTTGTGGTGTTTGCTTGTTCGCTTGCTTTTGGGGTTGCTAGGGTTTTATTTCCCAGTATTCTCATAGTTCAGTTGTCACCATAAAGCAATTGCTACATATTTCTAGAATAGGAGGCACATTCCAATATCTGTTTGGAGATTTTGATGTGATTGGTTGAATGTCCTATAACTCGTGAATTGTGAATGTCCCATAAATATTTTAAAACTCCTGTTCCAGCTACAGACTCACTGAAATCCATACTGAGACTTCATTTTCCTGACAGATGCCTTTGTATTTGTAATTCTGTCTGGTCTTGCTGCTGCAAAATCTAATCAAGGAAAACAGGTCACTGCTGGTTTGAGCCTATTCTCGAGGTGTTTGGTTTGAGGTTGCATTGCAGTTGTCACCACCTTCTTGCACAGTTCTGTAATCTCAGACCATTTCCCCAGACCAATGGGTTACGGGTCCCTTTGCTCTAATAACAATTCCACACTGCACAAGGAAGCTGAGAAAATGATATCCACTGAGGAGGGAGAAAGGTTTTGACACAGAAGTGGTCAGGATTAGATTTGCGCATAGATCAGTGACAGTGAAACACCCTTGAAAAATCTCTGCCTCAAAGCAAAATTTGACTTGCCTAATGTTCTCGTTTTGTCTTGCTGGGTGAATAAAAGGTTAAGATAATCTCGAGGAATCTTGTAATTTTTCTGCTGAATCACTGTGTGCAATAGGGGTACTTTTGCTACATAAGCATGAAGGAAATCTGAGCTTTAGGATGTGGAGGCTGGAGGAATTTCCATAGAAATTTGGGCTACGAAAGAAATACAGCATCTGCCCCACTGTTATTTCTGTTAGAGTCACCAAAAAAGAGATATAAATTAACCCCATCCCATGTGCACCAAGTCAATAGCAGCAGGACTAACAGAAAGAAGTGCAGCTTTTTAAAATATGTACCCTCTAGGATTCAGCATAATTTTATGTTTGGCTTATCCATGGCATTCATACCTACCAATTATCTACAAATAGTCTCTGTAAGGTTCCCACACTGACCAGAGGTTTAAAAATAGGTTTTAGTATTATTGTGATATATATGTGGCTTTTACTTTTAGAGACTTAGAGCCTTTCACAATCTTCCAAATCCTGCAGTTTTCAAAAAACCAAAAGCCCTCAGCTATCTCATTGAAATATTTTAGAGTCACTCCAGTTGCGTCTTATTTTCTGCACTCTGTAATAAGCACCAAGCATTTACTCTTTGGTTATATAATTTATAAAATTCATCTGCTAACTAAAAGTCAGATTCACTGACAAAGAAAAAAGTTAAGGCAAGTGAAATGTCTTTTGTAAAGGTTAAGTGCATACTTTATTTGCAACAGAAGATTAAGGATCTTCCCTGACAAGTTTTGTGTATCTGAGTAACCTTGTAAAAATGAATTTTCTTTATTTACAAGCTGTAGTTCTGTAGTTAGAGAATTTTCTGAATCCACACTGCTGTGGATGGTCTCTGGGGTAAGTTCTCCCGTGCCTACTAACATGATTGCATTTGTCATCTATCACTTCATTCTGTACAGAGGTTTGCTCTCATCTGTCTTCCCTACCAGGCTGCCTACTTGCACAAAACTTGTGGGATTTTTAATATATTTGCTGAACTTTATTTTGTCAAATTTTTTTGAGTAGCCACAAGCCCAAAATTGATCAGGGCGGACACACATACAACATAGTAATATCAGAAAATCATTAGAAGCCTGGATTTAAAAAATCAGATTAAAAATAAGAAGCTGTTGAGAAGATCTGTGAATCCTATTTCCAGTGGCTTTGAGGACAAGATGATATTTTGCAGGGTCTCAGCTGAGTTTGAAACCACAGTCAGAAGCAAGAGCAGTGAGAGAGGATGTAGGTAACAATTCATAAACTGCTCAAGATTGCCTGTGACAGATTCTCTGTACAGAGAGCTGGAGAGTGGCAAAGAAAAAGATACAGCAAAACTTTTCTGAGCAGGGAGCAACTGAAAGATGAGGTAAAGCTGGAGATGCACAAAATGTTCACTGTTTCGCTCTTTGCCTTCTGTGTTCTGGGGTCACACGAAGAGAGGACAAGCAAACTTCTTCCCTATACTTAGTTTTACAGACTTTGGTAATAGATCTGCTTGCCTAAATTACAAATGTGCTGTCTCTGAGGGCAGATGGGGCAGAATTAGTCCCTACTGTGCTCCCCTTGGTGATGCACAGCAAAATTACATCCTGGAAAGAGCACAGATTTGATTGCTTGGTATAGCAAATCTTTTTTGAATATTCAGTGTGAAAATCATTTGTGTAACCTCTGTATGTGGCATTTTACTTTTGCTGTTTGTAACACTCATTCTAGAGCAAAAATTCCCTTGCCAAATTTCACAAGATGAAAGAGAAGGCATAAATCTCTAATATTTGCAGTCAAAAGGAAATGAGGCTGTATCATGTGAGATTCTAACTAAACAGAGATTTAGATCCCATTTTCTGTAGCCTTCAACCCTTGAGTCTACCAAAGGCACACAAGCCTTTCTAGAGCAAGATGAAATGATGTTTAAGCACCCTGCCAGTTAATGGGTGATTAGTGTATGCCTTTGCTCATTACTCCATCAAGGAACTTGCTCTCAAACAACGAGCACTGAGAAATGCTGTAATTGTTCCTAAATTACTTTGTGGTAATTAGTCAGCTGCAGTCCCAAAGAAGAAAGTAAGTTGAGGATAATGGCAATATTTCCTGATTCTCTAAAAGCATGTTAATGCCCTGCAGTCCTGAATGAGTCTGGGGGGGATCTGTGCCTATGCCAGTCCTCAGTCTTGGCTCTATGCTGTCTCAGTATGCAGCTGAGCATAAATACCAAACTTCTGACCCTTTTTACATCTTGAGCCATGATTTACACTTCTTCCAAGAGCTGCATCCTACAAAAAGCATAATGAGGGGAACTTTATATATTCTATTCTATTCCAACCACAATTGTCCATTTCATTTCCCTCCTCTTGCACTGATGACTCGATATATCTGTAATCATTTCTTGCTGTAGCTGGGTGCTTGCTTGAAGGTTTCTTGGCAAAATGTGAAACCCACAGAAGTAATGCCATGAATTGTGGCTGTTGCATCTTAATTTATCCGATGGTAATGCAGGGGTGGATTTCAGTGTGGAAGCAAAGAGCACCTCTGAAATTGAATGTGTACAGCTAATTCTGTAAGCACACAAAACTTTGTGGTTTTGTGTTTGCAGACTTGTAGGTGTAGTTTGGTATTTTATTTTTGACAACAGACCAAAAATTGTGTAGAATCAGAGCACTCCATAATATCCTTGATAACTTTTATATTTTTGACAACAAAACACGTAATTTCTTCTGTCACCACAGTTTTGAAATACTCCCCAAATCTTCCATGTTAACCTAATAAATGTGTGTTTAACTGCTGCTAAGTACTATGTGAGTCAAAAGTAGGGTATTTTTTTTTCTAAGTACAGTTACCAATAAAGCACTGTGTATTCTGGAGTATTCTGGACAGATAATTGAACAGCTGGCAGTAGTCCTGTCAATGAGTAAAAATGGTACCACAAAAGGTAGCCCAGCAGCTTTTCTTCTGCTGTTGTAACTTGCACAGTGCATCCATTTTCCCCCTCTGTCTAAATCAGGCAGCTGTACAGCAATTACTGTCAGCATAAATTGAGCAAGCTTGCAAATTGTCTTCAAAGTCATCCAAGGAAGCAACTTTATCCTTTAAGGTAACTGAAATATTATGTTGATATTATATGCATTATATATATAGTTATTCATATAATTTATAGGTTTTCGTAGGGACAAGTTAAGTGCACTTTATGTGTTTTATCTGGATGGCTCCTAATGCATGGAAATGTGAATTATTCATAAGCTGCCTTTTGGTTATAGGAGTCTTTATATAGCTTTTGTTTGGTAATGCATTTGATGGGCTATTTTGTGCACTAACACATTATATAGAAAATGCTGGCAATAAAATAAATGCTAAATTATACATTCTGTAGTTCTGCATTAAGAGCTGGTACAGTCTGCTTCATCATCTTTCCTCTGCTCTGCTTTGCAAATCTAAAGATAATTGATACTGTGGAGCTATCACTCAGCTCATCAAACACCCACTGCCACCAAACTACTGCTGATGTTGATGGAGAACTGGCAGGGTTGGCCAAATCCTTAGAGCAGGGAAAACCTAAATATCGGTCGTGGAATCTTCAATATAACACCCAGAGTACATCTGGAGCTTCTTAAATTCTTAAATGAGAACAAAGAGAATTTATAGTTATCATTCAAACAATTAGTAAAGGTTTTGAGTGTTTGAGTGCATCTAGTCAAACTGTAGCCAGACTGATAACTTAAATCCACAGAACAGAAAGGAAAATGGAAAGGGTAAAGGAAGGAAAAGGAAAGGGTAAAGGAAGGAAAAGGAAAGGGAAAAGGAAAGAAGGGAAAAGGAAAGGGAAAAGGGAAAGGAAAAGGGAAGGGGAAAAGGAAGGAAAAGGGAAGGTGTGGGAAGGGAAAAGGAAAGGAAGGGAAGGAAAGGAAAGGAAAGGAAAGGAAAGGAAAGGAAAGGAAAGGAAAGGAAAGGAAAGGAAAGGAAAGGAAAGGAAAGGAAAGGAAAGGAAAGGGGAAGGAAAAAGAGGATGGAGTGACCTCCATATCGTTTTCACCCTAAAGACTTATTGTTCAGAGTATAAATGAGTCAAGGTGATTTAGGGAGGACTCTGCAAATGTAGAGGGCTCTTTAAGGCCAGGAAGAGCTAATCAGTTTGGACTGTTTACTTATATCCTTTGAAACAATGGCATTGCTCATGGTCATTTCTCACGAGCAGAGTCTTCTTAACAGACTTGGTCAGTTTCTCAAAGTTTTTAATGAGATTTATATATCCTCTCTACTGGACATATTGATGTAGGATGGCTCTGGAACTCCTGGTTTGCACAGCCAGATTGGGCATTTCTTTCCCCTCAAAGGTCAGAATTCAGAGGAGCTGCTGAATGACTTAAAACCTACTGTAGTTTCCTATAGACTTGTCAGTGCTAACTCTACCCCGGGGATGTCAAGTAGGTTTTTGTGGATTTGAACACTTTGGGACCACAGCATCATTCATCTTACTGAAAGTTCCTATTATCAAAATGTGCCTGCTGTAGCAGATCATTGTCCCTCAGGTACACCGAGGAGATTTGTCACTGGAAATGATTATTTCAGCCGAGACAGCAATGAAAGGGTAACCCTAGAAGGCAAGTGCCAGACACAAAGCACCTGAATTAACAACAGGGGCACGAGCAGGAACCATCTTCTAAATCAGTGAGATTACCTTTTATATGGAGTTTATAATTATGATGCTGGGCTGGTGTCTTTGACATTTTCATAGCCATTTGGATCCTTTGGTCACACTCTTCCGCTACCATATGTGACATACATTTCCTCAGTGGTTTTGGTGCCAGCACTCCAGGCTGCGTTTACATTGTTGTTGAGGAGGACTGGAGTAGATGGGTGCCCATTTCATACCTAGAAATTTAATCACAGGGGAAAACACTCATCATATGCAATTTTGTGTTCTGCTCAAGCCAAATCCGTGTTCCAAGTCCAGCCTGAGTCCCAGCTAGTACCTGGTTTGATAGTTCTTGTCAAAAAGTTGTTCATCTATTGGGTCTGTGTCTTGCTTTTGGCAATGATCAGTGTGTAATGTTTCAGAAAAGGGACTAAAGAAAAAAAAAACCCAAAACATAATTCACTAAACCAGTTGCACAACACTGTTAATTTATTCTGAGTGCCCTATGAGCATTTTTGTGAGTTCTCCAGCCTCAGCTGTGTCTGGTCTTAAGTTTCATAAATAAGAAGTAATTACTGTTAATGAACATTTTTAACATCTATATTCAAATTAGCTCATCTTAATTAACTCAGATCTGCTTTTTCCTTAGTTTTTTAAAATATAGCAGTCTGAAATACAGCTAAAAGCCAAAGAGAATTTGCAGTGCACATTTTCCCAAGTTCATGCAGGCCACCAGAATTCTTATTCTTTTGGAACCATTCAGGTTCATTTATTAATATTTTATTAAACGTTTCCCATTCCTCCTGTGTGAATTCAAAAAACCTCCAATTCTGATGTAAACCAAAAGGCTTCCAATTACAGTGTTACACCATTCTTAAGGATCCCTGGTTACTCTCACCCGTGAGCTAAGCTTCTGAGTAGCTGAAAAACAGGGAGTGTGTTAACATTTAGTGAGTTAAGAATAATGGTTATCACTTGAAAATAATCTTCCATTAATTTTTTTGATTTGCTAATGGTTTCTCAGTGATGGGCTGAGATTTTTCTCCTTTACCACTGCATTATCTTTTCTTTTGTTACAGATTTTTATTGCTTCTTATAGCTCAGTTGATTTAAGCATATTCATTCAGAGGAGCTGTATTTACCAGAAAAAATTGCAAGAGAGATTTCTACTTTTAAAATGTTATAAAATGTTGTTTGATTTTTCTTTATTTATTTTTTATAAGATGGTTCCATTTTTATGTTACCATTTCAGAGCTTTTCTGAGTTTTCAGGGCAATTATTAGTTAAAAGTCACCAGTAGTCATTAAACTCTCTGGCATTAAGTGTGTGGAGGGATGAGCAACTTTGGAGGGAATCCAAATCTTTGTAAACTTTATGAATTAGGATATAAGCACCTATTAAAACATATCATTATTCAATTAATCTGTAAGATAATGGGAACCTTGTTTCCAAATTACTTAATCTTTATGCTCATGAGTCTACAAAATATTTCCAAGTGCAGTAGAATATATTAAGGATTACTGCTTAAACTCTGCCTTAGAAACCTGTTTCTCCATTACCTTGTGACTCAAGAGGTCTTTTCACTCTAGAATACGATACTCCTAAATGAGAATTTTCCTTTCATTTGCAATCTGATGTTACCCCATAGGTTTTTTTCCTGGAGAAGGAGTTACATGGCAAGAGCTGCACAGCTTCCCAGGGTTCAAAAGCAATTTCCTAGAAAATCCTGTCATTCCAAGAAGTAAGGGGACTGTGTACTTGACCTTAGAATCCATCAGAACAACCTACTCACTGTCTCTTTTTGTGCGCTATACACTTATCCATATTGAAACCAACATGGATTTTTTTGTTTCTTTGTTTGTTTTTTGGCGTTTGGTTTGTTGGGGTTCCCCCCCCCCCATTTGCTGCTTCTTTCTTTTCTGCTCTCCTTGCTGGGAGAATATTTTACAGAAACCAAGAGTTTCGACTCCCTGGGTTATTCTAAACAGCAGCCAAACTTCTCAAAAAAGAGCAAATCTAATGTGTTCAGAAGTTCTTTCCTGTCAGGTTGCAAATTGCAGAAACTCCCAAACATAGTGTATAGAATCATTGCTAAGGAGATTAGGCCAATTTGTGCAATTGGTTCTAGAGTCCCCTAATTCAATAAAAATATGAAGTAAGTGTGGTCATCCTGAGGAAAAGAGAGAATATTAATGAGGCAATCATTACATTTGATCTCCAAAAATAATTTGATTAGTTTTTATTTTAACAGGGCAATTAGAAAAGATGACTCACATTTTACTGATTCCATTTCCTTTAGCCCGTAGAAGGACATAAAACTTAGAAATAAAACGTCTATGTGAAACACTGATTTAGGTATATCTTCTTATGCTCCCTACTTAAATTTTGTGTTCGCCGTTATTCTTCATGTATTGCAGTGCTTTACAGCTGAGATTTCTGAGATATACCCTTCCCACTGACATTAATGGGAATGGTACATCAAAATCCGCTAGGCAGCTTTGGAAATTTCAGATATATTTTCAGTCTGCTGTGGGAATACTGCTGAATTTATCCTTACACCACCCCTCAGAGACAGGTAAATACCCTTTAAATGTATTTTATTGAAGTTGAACTGTGCAGAACAGAGATGTGAGAGACATAATGGACCTAATCCTATTGACTTATTCTGGCATTGGAGGGGTAATCATGAGCCAAAACCATTAGGCATTCATCAGCAAAACTAGACTGATACTGTAGTGGCCTAATACTATCTAAAGATATGATTTAGAAAAAAATGTTTGGCACTCTGATTTCTTTTTTTGGTGTGCAGAGGGCAGGGAGTGCATTTATATATTTTGAAGTGAAAATCAAAAGATGTTTTTATAATTGGCAATATAATGCTTCATGGCAGGAATACCTCTTGAGCTTGATATTCTCTTCTTGGCAGAACTACATGTGGGTTTCTCTTTTGGATTCAAGAGGAGCTCTGGTCACATTCATGTAAAATAAATCTCCTGGCTACTGTGGGCAGCCTGGGCCACCAAAAGATAAAATGGGCAACATTGTCTTTAATTTCTGGACAGTTTCTCTGCTCTTTATACCTAGACTTTCCCTTTTGTCCACCACTTCTGAGACTTCACCTGGGGCACTGTGTCCAGCTTGGGGATCCCTAGAAAGATAAAGACATCAATAAACTGGAGTAAGTCCAGGGGCAGCCACCAAGATGGGCAAGGGCTGGGTAAGGGGCTGTGTGAAGAGAAGCTGAGGGGCTTTATTCAGC
Source organism: Rhipidura dahli (assembly GCA_013399225.1). NCBI lineage: Eukaryota > Metazoa > Chordata > Aves > Passeriformes > Rhipiduridae > Rhipidura > Rhipidura dahli. The sequence goes on from VXAC01008663.1 coordinate 456,390, forward strand.
CTGGATGAGAGCCAGACTCAACATCTCTTGCAGTTGCACACCTGAAAGGATGACAGGACAGGGACACAGGTTACAGCAGCAGAAAATCAATGAGTTGCTGTAGAATTTATTTTAAATCATTGTGCAATATGTGAGAAATAATGACACTGTGAGGAAGCCTCAATTATAAGTGTTGGAAAGAAGTGTTACAAATCATGTGTTGGTTGTGATTATGGCAAGAAGTTACAGGCTTCAGTAATGGGTGATTCTTATGAGGAAATAAAGGCAATGTTAAACAAAGGGGGAATAGAATTAATTTTTAGTTGTGTGAGATATCCACTACTTCAGGTGTAACAGAACATCCTGGAGCAACACCTTTCAGGAATGGCCTAGGGGGAGTTTATTTAGTTTTTTGGAGGGACAGTCAGACAAAATAACCTCTCCCAGGCTCTTTCACACCTGTTTAACTGGTTTTGTTGATTAAAGTGTAGGGCAAAAACTTGGGGTCAAAGCCTTGGCCCAGCTGCAGTCTTCTTGTGTGACCTTGGGTACATCAGTCAGCTTGGGCTGTGTTTCAACACTCCATCTCCCAAAAGGAGATTATTGTTATTAGTGTTTAGCATGAGAGGTGCAGCGAAGGTATAATCCATTAATGCTTTTAAAGCACTGGCATACTACATTAATGATAAAGATAAATAAATGTTCTGTCCTTGCAGAATTTGCAATCTAAAAAGATGAAAGACTGTGAGAGGAAGCATCAGTATCCTTGCCTTAGGGCCGAATGACACAATCACAGGGGAAGAGATTTGTCAAATGTGGAAAAGCAGGACTGAGAGAAAATACCCAGATTTGTCATGTATTCCTTAAAGACAAGAACTTGTTTCCTCTCTTAGCATAACTGGTCACAAATATTGTGATTTTGTTTCTTTAGGCTCCTCCATTGGTGTTTCTTCACAGGAGCCCTTTTTCCTGACAGCATCAGTAGAGGCAGTACAAGCTGCAGCTATTCAGTTTGACTTTATTTTAAGATGGCAGCAAGTTTTAACAAAGTTAATGGGACTAACCCAGTGGTGTAGCACATCCTTCCCTCTTCTGCTCAGCCACAACCTTGTTCACTCTGTCAGCTCTCTCAAAGGGTGGCTTGCTTTACACAGTGCAGGCACTGCTATTAATAATCCACATTAAACTCATTTTTCATGGCTTCTGGCTTCTACTGCCTGCAATCCCTTTGTCCTTTTTCACTTCAAGACCAGAAATTCTGCCAGAGGTTTTGATCCAACCCTGACTCGTGCTCATGGCAGTGTTCTCCACACTGCCACGAGTGCTGCATCAGTACTGCTCTTGTTGTATAAGTAAGGATGACCTCTATAACTTTGTTGGGTTTTGTAGAGTTTACTGAGGCCTGTGCAAAACCGCAGTCACCAGCTAATTTTAAAAACCAGAATTAATCCAAGAAAATGCATAAAAGGCCTGGAGAATGCTTCACCCTTGGGTGAGAGCTGTTTTCTCCACACTAAGTGGAGGCACACAGGCCTGTGACTCATAAGATTATTGTGGTGTTGGAACAGTTTGTCACAGGCTGGTGAATGATGTCAAGGCAGGACACCATCTCCTAGCAACTCCTCTAGCCCAGAGCTGTTGCCTTGATGTTTAACCCTTCTAAATTTCCATGCATGCCAGGATGCCACCAGGATGTGTTTGCACACCAGCTTCTGCCGTGATTTTATCAATACTTCTCTTCCACTGCTCTTTGAAGTGTGGGCAGGGCAGGGCACAGGGCTCCAGCACACTGTCTCAGCTAAATGGAATGGATCAATCTGTGATGCCAATGCAACTTTCCCCTTCTTTTGTCTTTCTGTTTCTTTTCCTTCTGCTTTTTAGACATGGGATTGTTTCTCCTTTATCCTGTGTTCAATAATCCCTATGTTTTCACTGAAGTCTGCCTTAAAACATGCTTCTCTGCATGGTTCTGAGTTCATGCTATCCAAAAGGAGTATTTTAAAATGATCAAATGGTTTAAATAATGCAGGGAAAAATCCAGCAGCAATCTGAAGTTCAAGACTTTCCTTTTGTTATAGACTGGTAGGTAGAGGATGCCTCTCCAGGATGCTGCAGCTCTTCTTCGGTTCCTAGTTCCTACCACGTGTGACACATGTGCCTGCTGACAGCAGGAAAGAGGTTTCCTTGCTGAGAGGAAAATTGGTAACAAAACTCTCTGCAAAGCCTTTCACTACACTTTTCTAAAAAAACAGGGTATAGGTGGTTTTATGGAACTAATTTGATCTCAGCAAGCTAAGTAAAGGAAGTCACAGAGTCATTGATTTCGAGCTACATAAGAGTTACAAAGAGAAGGAAAGCGTTTATCAGTTGTGTAGGGGTAGAGGGATGGCTTGTGCCCAAGTTTATGTGTTTGGTAAACTGGCTTTTGTCTCAGATCTTGGTAGAAAAGACCTTGATCTTTGCTTAATTCTTCTTGATGGCAGTGCTTTGTGTTTAAGAGTTCTTATCTGAATGGAAAGAAAGCTCTTCATATTTTGCCTTGGTTTTAATCTTTGAATCAACAAGGCATTCATGTAAATGGCATTAGGGAAGTTGGCTCAGTCCAACTGTTGGCTCAGCTGCTGTTGGAATTGTGCTGTTCACACCAGTTTGTTGTGTGAACTGACATCATCCCCACTCTTTGGCCATGAGAGTTCACGTGCTTGTTGGCTGCCCCATCTCAAACCATACCATTTAGAACATTTCATACCCAAAGCCAGTGGGAGCTGAGCCACCAGCACTTGCTGAGCATGTGCAACTGGAAAAATTAATTTGAAATTTGACATTTATGACCAAATGGGGTCTTCACTCCTCGTGGTGTTTCTCTGTTCCCAGACTGAACTGTGAACAACCAAGAGGAGTACCAAGTTTGTGGAGACAGGGTGCCCACACTGCCTGTCTTCCCAAAATAACCTCACAAAGGTCCCTCATTGCAAGGTCCTTCATTTATATGTGCTTACCAGCACTAAAATCACCTCAGTGGTAGCTGCCAATTTGTTTTTGCGAAGCACCTTGCGGCAGCAGCCCCGCTGCTGAGTGGCAGCACTCTGCTGTAGCACAGTCTGTGTTCATTACAGAAAAACTTTGGGCCTCTTCACAAGTTTGGGTAATATTGCAAATCTTTCAGCATCTATTTGAGCTGGAGCTTGAGGCTTGGATGCTAATGATTCTGAAACATAACACGGAGGTGATCTGACAAAGTTGCCTAAGGAGGTTTTCATAAACCTTTTGTACAATTTCTCTGCTTCTTTGCCAGTGAAAATTAACCTCTACTTGCAAAAAAATGAAACTTCACCTAACTCATTTAGAAATAGCAGAGGGAAAGAGAAAATCAATCCATAATGAACAGTATCACATTAAGAAAATCTAATTAGAAATGGCTTCTCTTTTATTGCACTGATAATGGTAAGCTCTAAGAATGACATCATTACAAAATTCAATAGCTTATAACGGAGTGAAATTTTGAATAAATGTTCAAACTACCAGATCAATAACTTCACATCCCACATAACTAAATTGTACAGGAATTCTCAATAAACACTAATGTTAGAAATGTGCTTTCTTTTAAAATAAAGTATATATTATCTTGGGCTACATGTACTTCTAAAAGTTGCCTTGATAACATGGAAGAGTGAAATTCTCTCTTTACATGGCACTGAGGACAAAGTCTTCCCTACTTAATCTTACTTATTTGTCTTCAGCTGGAGTTGGGTGGAATTTTATTTGAGTCTGTGAGCCAGCTTCTCCCTAGAAATGTTATTTGAATGTAGATAGAGGTTTTTAAGACTGGGACTTGAAGAAGTAGAAAAATTTAAACCTTTCCAATGTAACTTCCAATATTTTCTTTTCAAATTATTTTTAATTTCTTGAGAAAGAAACAAAACTAAGATTCTCCTACTATCTGGAAACAGGTCTGAATTGTAAAATTTTATCCAGGATTCCCTCTATTGCACAGTCTTTAAACCAACTTCAGTTTTACAAAAGTATAACACCCAGTAATGAGTATTTAATCAGTCACTGCATGATTTGATACTTGAGATAATTCATCGAGCTCTGGATGCAGCTAAAATACAATGATGTGCTGCACACCCATTATATCCTGTGGCCTAAGGTGTAATTTACCAGTGGTAAAATTATGTTTTTTCTAAATGCACTCAGATAATCCGCACTCACACTGAGGGAGCAGCATATCTAATCTGTAATCTTTTTGTAATGAGCCTATTACTCTGGTTTCTAGGTAGAGTTCCACCAGGCATATCTGTGGGCAGTTTTGCTCATACTCTCATTAAAAAAATGTCTTAGTAAGATGAGCTGCTGCTTGAAAATTTACATGCCTAGATATATTTGTTTATAACAAAAGCAAGAGATAATTAATACACTTTATGCAGAAAGCTTCAGCCACATAAATAAAGAGGAACACTAAAAAATCAGTTCTGCTTTCTTTTTAACCAGTCAAGGGTGGCAGAAGTTTCAAAAAGTTTAGGAAAAGGATTCAAGGTTACACAGCAAAGGAATTTCTCTAGCATGGACCTTGCAGATAAGAAACAATGTGCTGCACATAATACTTCTGAGATTTGAATTAAAACTGCCCGGGATATTGGCACTGGGGATGAGCACTGTAATGCACTGTTCTGTAAAAGGAGTTCATCACTACTAACAGAATTTGAATTATGTTTTACTAGATTTCCTGCATATGTCAAAAATAAGTAATTGCCAATTATCCTGCTCAAAAGAGCTGGTGGGATACAATCATTTAACTTAAGCATAAGTGCAGAGCTGCAGAGCTCTGAGAAAAAGCTCTGCAGAGGGAAAGCTTCAAGAAGTAGTTGTTCAAAAATCAAGATAGCTTCAACTGAAGCAAAGGCTAATTTTAACTTCATCCTAGCATGCAGATGTTCAATACTCTGCAGCAATGCACCACCTAAAGCAATGGGTTAACTCCAGCTGGCTCAATAAGGCAGTATCTTTACTTTATTCCTCAGGAAACAAACGGCCACAGAGACTGTGGCTTGCTTGGAATAAATGTGCAAGATCAAGAACGAGCCTGGGTCTCTTAAGCTCAGCACCCTATCCACTGGAGTCTGCCTTCTCTGGATGACCAGCAGAAAACTAATGAGAAAATATAATTCCTTATTTAGTAGGTTCTTTTTTTTCATTTTTCTTTCTTTCTGCAAAGGTTATTGAATCCATGCAAGATGGATCCAGAATATTTAATGGTTAGTTCAGAGATCAGAGTTCAGGGCTAGAGCTCCAGATTTCTATTCCAGGTTCTGCTGCAACTTCATTTTAGACAAGTCACTTGTTAGTTTCCCCAGTGGTTGAAATGGAAATAATTAGATGGAGTTTATGGTGATGCTGTGAAACATACTTGTTGGCTTAGATTGCCTTGGGATTGTTGCAAGAGGGCTGATAGGGAAATGTCAAATGTTAAAGTACTGACATCTTTCCAGTGTCTAAAAAGGTACATGGAGAATCTGTGTACACAGTTCAGAAAAAGAAAATCATATAACACAAAATATAACCATAACATAACTGTAGTGGTTTGCCTGTGAATATACTCGCCTTATAAAATGCTTGGTATGACTAAACTCCATCTGGCACAGGCAAAACTGAGTTTGACTCCAAACATCAAATAATTCTAGTTTTTTGCATATTCTTGGATTTCTGCATATATTTGTGTGCTAATGCATTAGATTAAGGAAAGATTTTGTAAATAGATTTCTGTGAGTCAGGCTTCATGGCAGTTTAAAATTGTTTGGAATTCTCTAAAATGTATCCTCCTGGTTTTTGGTGCCTACACATAAATTCTTGAGACCTGAGGATGGAAAACGGGACTGATAATAATTGTGTGGGAGAAAGGCAGAGAATTCCCCAAGAGCAAAGCAAACAGTCCAATAATTCCCTACATTAGCAAAGTGAGTTCTCCATCTGCCTTGAATAGGAGAAATTATCACCCAAACCTCCCAAGCCCAGACTGCTCTGGAAATGATATAATTAAATTAGCTGCAATTAAATACTGTAAGTAGCACACCTGCACAGAGGATGGGCAGGTCTGCCCCAGATGATCCTCTTTGACAGCTCAGAGTCCTGGGGTAGCTCTTTCTCCCCACCAAGCTCTCTGTAAAGCTGCCAGCAGGTTATGCTGGTGCCTCCATGCTCACAAGATACTGTAATGGGATCTTATGGAAATCTGTCACGTTCCTGGAGCTTCAAGGAATTGCCCAGAAATTTTGGGGAATATTTTTTTGGGAGTATTTGCCCAGCATTGGGTGTTTTGGAGACTCCAGCTGGAGAACCAAAAGAGCTGAGAGGTGCTCATGTAGGCTGCACTTCCTGGAGTCACAGCTGAGTGTTTGATCTCTGTGGTTCCCTGGTTCTGGGGTTGGGTTCCTGAAATAATGGACCAAAATTGCTGAGGGCAGCACAGCAAGTGGTGAACTTCATGCCTGAAGTTACATGGGCCTTGGATTGCCATTTAAATTAATCTGTGATTTTTGACCTGACCCCTTCAAACTCTTTATCTAACCTGACAGATCTGGCAGCCAGAAGCCAAGGGAGTGCAAAGATTGTTTGCTCAGAAATCTCAGAGAGAAACTATGTAAGGCAGTTTTATCTGCCTTATTAGCTTCTTAGTTAGTCAGAATCCTAAATCGAGGGAATGAGAATTGAGGGGGAAGAGGCTGATAAATTTAGATGTCTGTGAAACTCCAGCAAGATCTGAGATGAAATCTGTGACTGCAGCATCCACTCTGGGCTTTCACAATGTGGAATGTGTCTTGTGGTCTGCAGGGTGGTCTGGTGGCTAAACCTGTCACTGGGGCTGTGTGGTTCCCTCTGCCTACCCCAAACCCAAGTGAAATAGCATCATCAGATACAGTGAGGTCACTGCAATCTATTCTTTTGATCAGATTGTTCTCACCTTAAAGAAACAGGCCAGAAAAAAAGTGATCTTTCTGATGAAAGCAGGAATAAACCAGGTAAAATATTTTTGACAGGTTTTTAAAGTTTATTTTCTCCTCTTCAAGTAAATAACATGCACAGGACTGGTTATGCAGCGTGGCTGGAAGCTTGGTGACTCCTGAGATTCACTGACCTATCTGAGTGGGTTCATACTCTTCCCCTTCCATGGGAGATTGTGGTCTTGGGAAGATTCAGCTGTGGAATGAAACTCCAGCCATGTTCACAGCACTGCCTTCCATGGGGAAACAGCTGCTGCATTTTAACATTTGACTGGAGAAAAAAAGTAGGTTAGAAGGTTTTGGTGTCCTCCCTGGAGCTTCATCCCTGGCTGAACAGATCATAACTGTCAGGAAAACACTCCAGCAGTCTGGTGTTTTCATCCTCTTTCCCTGCAAAACCCACTTGCAGCTCTCCTCTAAGGAGATGAGGAGGGTGAATGTCTGCAATTAGCAGATGATCCTGCATTGAGGAGCTTGAGAAGATTTGATTCACATTTTGGGTATGTGGTACTTTTGAAACAATTGGCCCCTAATCCTCAGCTGATGTGCTACAGGCAGGACACTGTTTGGCTGTGGGTCTGGTCTGTAGTTTTGGCAAGTTCCCTACAGGTTTGATACAGGTTTTCAGTGGAAAAAAACAAGAATGGTGCCTTAAAGGCACAGAGTAAGTCTGTACAGGATAGGTCTCTCAGAATTCTGAATGCCAGAAGAATTCGTATCTGGGCACATATTGACCTGGTCACTCCAGGCTCTCTTTATAGCCATAGGAGAAAAGAAATGGCACATTCAGAGTAAAATTTCTGGCCTAGGTTTCCCCGGGATTTCTGTGGAATATGTTGATGAATGATGGTTTACTAGGAAGCCACAGATCATGTGGAGGGCTCAGGTGTGAGTATATTCCTTTGGCCAGATGAAGCTGATGTCCAGGAGCTGGAGCCAGTCTCAGGTTTTAGGACTCTTTGCCATCACCCTGCAGTGTGCCAAAATAACTGCATATGTAATAAATATTACACTGTCTCTCCTGAAGTGTGACAGAAGTCCATTCCCCTCAATCCCTGGGTTATTACTCAAATACCATCCTGAGGACCCTGGAATGATTTCTTGGGAATCCACTGCTTCTTTTGTTATGTCTGTCTGAAGAAGGACTAACATGCTTAGTGGCTTATCCTCAGCCTCCCCTTCTCATCTTATTCTGCTCAATTGCTCTGGCAAATGCTACAGAGGTTTGTGGGTTTGCCCATATCTGCCCATTCTTTACAGGAAACACTGAATGGCTTCAGCTCATCCTTTCCTTTCTCATTCAGTGTCCTCTCTGCCCTCCCCAGTTACTGAGGCAAGACAAGGTAATGCAAAGCTCCCGGCCCCATCTCACACTCTGGCATCCTTTTCAGGGAATAGACATTGCTTTAGGCACCTCCTCCCCCTTTGGAGCTGTGATTCAAATAGTTTAATACTAAAATATACGTTTATGTTGTCACTCACCTTCATTTCTTCTACACTCTTGGAGTGATACCAACCAGCCTGAGTGATATATTGCGTTTTAATTTATTGAACTGTTCTTTCACCTTTTTCTTGATACATCTGCCTTTGTGAGTACCTTGGCTTCATTACCTGTAAAGTGTCACCTTGGGATGGATATTTCCTATTCACCTTCTGAAGTGGAAGAGAAATGAAAAGAAATCCATTTAGTTTCCCTGCACTTGGACTGAATCATTTACGTTCTCATTCTCTTTGATTGCCACTTTTACACCACAGGACTGCTGCTAACAAACTTTCCCGTGGGCATCCTGCTGCTGGGAAACTGGGTTTATTTCTCACCTTCACAGTCTTGGTTAATTCATCTTCACCTCTGTTCCAGCCTGTTTTCAGTAGGAGGTTTGCAGTGGACCCAGAAAGTAGAAGTGCACATGTGGAAGTGACTTTATTACTCACCTCTCTTTGCCTGAAGGTTTTTCTGGCCTGACCTCATGCATCTTGCTGGTTAATAATATATGGGGAAAGCTCTCTGGTAGTTTTCTGGACTATCCTGGGTTCTTACAAACTGGGCCCTGTTAGACGATTTTGTAACTTTTTTAAATTTTTTTCCCCGAGGGTGCCCTGAGGGCAAAACAGGATAACTCATAATTTACTGTGACTTTCTAGGTTATTTAGAAACTCCCTAAAAGGAAAATTTAAGAGAATACCAAGAAGTGTCTTAAATCATCACGGCAGCAGGCAACGATCACCTTGCTGTAGCTCCTGGAGGATTGTCAAGTCTGTAAACAAAAGCAGATGTTGTGCATGTGAAGAAATGACCCATCCCCTGGAGTCTGGAAGCACCCACAGAGAAAGGGAATTACTCCTGGTACTGCAGGGCTTCCCCTCTCCTGGGCAATGAGTGAAAGGCTCTCCAATTCCCACCCACCTGCCCTGGGGCTGTTTGGTTGTCCCCTGTTTACCTAGATACAAGAGAGGGTTATACCAGGACAAATATTTCTGCTGCTTCTAGTAGAATTTCACTTCAAGACCAATCTGTTCAAAATGTGGCTGTTTAAACTTGTTGACTCAGTCAGCACTAATTAGAGTCAGTGATTGTATGATGTTGGAATTATGTAATTCCCTCATTTTTCCTTCCCTCATTTTATTTATTCTCATTCTACATTCTATTCTTGGCATCAAAGTTTTGTCTCTTTCTTTCAATTTTTTTTTTCTTTTCAGTTCATCAGAAATGGAAATTTATAGACATTAACCTGTTTCGGATTTAAATTTGACATTTTTTTCCCCCAGAATTTAGCCTTTAAGATGGATTGCATTGTATTTAGCAGCATCAGGGTTAAATTTTTCTCTTGGAATTCTTGGATTTGTTCCTGTTGGACTATTCTTTCTTAGCCCTGCCTGCCAACAAGTAAAACACAGTTATCTGATCCCCATGAATATATAGTTCTGCTCCTAGTAGGATTAATCATCTTCCATGATTCTTCCAAAGCACCTTTTGACTTCCCTTCCTCACTTACAAAACCTCTTCTACCCGTTGCTCAGATAATATTTATTTTCATTAACAAGGTATGTATAATATTTTTTTTTTCTGGTGGGTAAATCAAGCCTTATTAACTGGTTTCATTCTCAAGAAAATTCCCTGGTGCATTTAAGGTAATAGTTAACCACCATTCTTCCCCTTCATCATGGCCTTAACACATAAAGACAATGAAATTGTGAGTGGCTTCTGTTTCGTTAGTTGGGTTGGGTTTTTGTTTTTTGGTTTGGTGTTTTTTTT
>VXAC01008663.1:466645-495501 GCA_013399225.1 Rhipidura dahli
TTTTTTTTTTTTTTTTTTAATTTAGTGGATTCAGCTTTGCACCTCTTTAAAACACAACAGTTGTCTGTCTATCCTACCACTGGAGCAACTGGAATACATTTCTGTGCTCTTAAATTCCAGAACATGTTTGCAGCCTGAGAATTTGCCATCACTTATAAGACAAATTAAAAGTCAGATTTGCTGTGCTTTACATTAAAAGGAATTAGTTCTTTTTGACCAGCACCTCTTTGTATCCCAGGTTACCTAGGCAAGTTCACCATTCTTTCATTTTCTACCCCAGTTTTTGAATAGAAATTCTGATTCTGAGACTATGCATTTAGCAGCTCCAATGCTGAATGTTTCTGTTTCACTCTTTCATATTCCATATAATGCCTACATGCTTTATACTGAACTTTATATTTCATTCTTGGGAGATTTCATAATTTATTAAATTATGCTGCATTAGAAGCATCCTTCAGATAACACTCTCATAAAAAAATCTGTATTCTGTATTAGGACTAGACCCTTCTCCTTTATTAGCTCAGAGACGACAATTCCTGACCAACATGAAAAGCAGCTATTGTCCACTTTTCAAGTCTTAAAAAACATCTTATCCATCTAATTCATCCTGTGGGGGAGCCAGGAAAACAACCATCACCAGCCATCCCTAATCTTCCGTGTTACTACCCAAACCTGCCCAACACTACTGAAGGAGCATGGGAAACCACAGAAACACTTTTATTAAGAATCCAGCATTTGACTGAGTGGATGCACTGTGGAGACAAATTTACAGTGTTGCTGTTGCAATGTGGACACGTAGGAAAACCACACCAAATCCAGGGTCAGGTACCAATGGTGGCAGCAGCCGATTTAATGTTTTTTTCCCGAGGCTTTTATATGTTAGTTCACAAAAAGTGAGTTAAATGGCATAAAGTAATTGGTCCTCGGGCCATCCACCCCTCGAGAGGGTTGGCCCAACTCGAAGACATCCATTCCCAAATGTTTTTCTAGTTGAAACCATAACAATCCGACAAAAACAATTTGCAGGTGTGAATATTTATAAAACTGGTAACTTTGTTTTAGATATCTTGCATGGGAAAGACAGAGCTCTCCCAAAATACTGCAGAGAGCTGAAGAAATTCACTGCTGAAGCTTTTTCATCATCCACATTAGAGAAGTTTCCATGTGCCCTGTAGAGAGTAAATGAAATTGTCCAGTTGCTCAAAATGCTCAGCTACCCAACACACAGGCACCTGGCAAATGATAGTTTCCTGTAGGAAGAATTTTTTTCTCGCTCTGGAAATTACTTCTTTATCCAGTCACTTCTCATTAATAAAAAAGAAAAAGGCATTTCTGAATCACCTAGATGGCCAGAATTCCTTGAGAATGAAAAGAATGTAATGAAAAGAAGATAATGAACAGAACTTGCTTGAGCAAAGCTACCATTTTAAAAGAGCACAAGAAAGGAAAGGTCATGTCTAGGTCTACACAGAAAATCTTCTGCAGAATCATAGTTAATACAAAAAAAATTCCTAATTCAACATTCAGTGCTTCCTCTTTGCCCAAGCACGAGTATCTAAATGAGCAGATAAATAAATAACTGGAGCAAAGCCAGTTGTTTCAACTCTGAGAAGTTCACAACAGAGAATTAAACACTAGAGATGGGGATGAGGGGAGGTAATTAAAACAAATTGCAAATCTTAATAGGTAGAAATAAAAATGGAGAACTTTCTATCAATGTGCAAGCTTGATTGCAAAAGTACTTGCAGATGGCTTTCAGCCTTAGAGGATTTCAGCTGGGAGGTTCTTCAGCAGCACAATGAGCTCTGCAGTGCTGACCCTTTGTAAGTGCCTAAACTAATCTTCATTTGAAATATCGAGGGAATTGGGAAACAACTGACTCTTACCCGAGCTTTTCTCAGGTGTGTTTTGCAAGAGGCTCCCAGCAGACAGAATGGAGCTTTTCACAAAGACATCCGTAATCCTCGCAGCCTCATCTGTTCTTGTACCTGGGTTAAAAATGAAAAGACCCTGGTGAAATTAGTGCAAAATACAGTTGGGAACATAATGAAAACTCTTTTCTGAAACTCTTTACAATGCTGCAAGCATCCCTCACATTTCTCATCCAAAAAGGATATAATAGTGCTTTTTACTGTTTTGTTATATTTGAAAGAGGAACATGTTAGTGTTTTCTACTTTTTTTTCTTTTACAATTTTTTAGTAACCTAAAATTCAGATTGGATGAGGACAACATATAATGTCCTGGCTTTTTTTTTTATTTCTGAAGAAGAGATATGCTCAGTATTTTAATAGTACCATCTGTCACTGTAGCAAGTGCCAAGCCGCAGTATTGATCTTGTCACTCTGGGGAATGGTATGGTATTTAGGATTATAAATAATATTTGTCTTTGTTCTGTTCGTGTGTTAGTTTTTATATAGAATCCAAACTCAAGAAACCACTCTTGCCATCTAATAAGACAAGCACTTTCTTAGAATCCACATCATTAGGACCCAAAGCAGTATTTGTGTTATTACCTGTCACAGCTCAGTGTTGTGAATAACCTAAGTGGCCTATGAGATTTATATAGAGGCAAGCAGAGCCACAACTAAGTAAAGATAGTATATTCTAGTGACCATAAGCCCCCACGGGGCTCTAGCTTCCTCTCCTTAAAAGAGAGAAGATTATGCTGATGAGATTTTAAATTAAGAGCACTCAAGCTGAGGCTATAAAGAAAGCAAGTGCTGCATTTTTTCCTATTTTATGTGTTGAACAGCAATCTTGGTTTGTTTTTTTTTTTTTAAGGACTCTGTCCCCTTCAGATCACTTGGATTTTGTTTAAAATATTAATTTAGCTTGCCTTTGGAAAGAGAACATGCAGTATTGCAGCCTGTTTTTATCTCCAAACACTCTGGAGAGGCCAGAACTGTGGTGTCAGGTTTGAGGCTATCGTGAGGCTGGAAAGGTCTCAGTGTGTTGAGCTGCCTGATGCAGAAAGAGACTTTTCCTGGCAAGAAGGAGACAATTCTTCTTTTAATGTAAAATCTTTTAGGTGTTTCCTCCCCTGTTTACATTTCTGGATGTAGATGTATTTTTCAGTGCACTAGGCAAAACTGTGATGTTTATGGATGGTTGAAGAAAAGGATGCTGGACAGATGTAAAGGGTAATGAAATTTTCTGAGTGGTAATGATGTTTTCCAGGATTTACAGGGCTGGGTATTTCTCTCTGTAATACTCTGCTAGACAATCAGCATTTTAATTATATGCCAGCATTTTTTTCTGTTCCACAAGTTACTTTGCTTTGGGTTGGGTATTGCATGAATTTTGTGCCTTATAAAGTAAGCTTTGACCTGGGACTTGAAGTGTTAAAGTGTTAGAACAGAAATGCTTTAACACTGTATTTTTCTGTTAGTAGTCCTCCTGCTGCTGAACATATATTTATCCTCTGCATGCAATTTCACTCACAACTTCTAGGCAGCTCCATGGTGCTCCTAAGTACTGCGTTTTATAGATTTTCAGCAGTTGCCATTAAACATCTCTCCTGAGGAACAAAAATACCAAAAACATTTACACAAAACATCAAAAGCTTGTACTAAAATAATCCATTATAATCCCATTCTTCATTTTTCACAGTCTGTGCAAATTGATTTCATCTAAGATATTACCCAGCTATATTCAAGATTGGGGCTGATTCTTTCATCTGTTTCATTTCCTGTAACTCAAGTAATTTTATGAAGTGCACTATTTTTACTAAGGAAAAATAAAATCTAGTAAATAGTCTGCTGTGTGTTGGGATCTGGATAATCCATTCTGTTTCTCATTGCTTGTTTTTGCTGCCTGGCTGTTCAGACACTTGCTCAGCCATTTCTGAGTATTAGCATTTAATTAAAGTAATACCTGGTGTAGAGGACAGCCAGGCTGTAGCCATGGATGCAGCAGAAATTTGTACAGATGGCACATCGAGCTGCTGTACATAGATGTACAAACAATCTGCAGCACAACTCAACAGAACCACAGAAAATTTCATGTATTAAATGTGTGTATGTCTGTATGTGCATATTTATAAATGTGTATACATACACACACACACACATATATATATATATAATAAAGGATGAGGGCAGTTGCCAAAATCACCACAGTGGTCTTAGCCATGCCTTTGAATACCTGATGCCTTAAGAGGCCTCCTAGAAACAGAGACCAGACAGGAGTAAGGGAATAAAGGTGGGGATTTATTGGAAAGGCCTCCAAAGGTACCCCTGGGGAGCCAGAGGTGCTGCCCAGATGGGTCCCGAGATGGACCCTGAGAGGCCACGAGTTCTTCCCACTTTGATAGGTTTGGTTCATTTGCATCTCAGGGTTCATTCTCCAATTAAAGCTTCAGTTAATGATGTAATTTCCCCTCAGCCTGCCCCCCTCAGAGGCTCTTTGGTTGATCCTTTTTGGGCCCAGTTTGGGCTGGGTGTCCTTGGAGAGTAGCCCCGGAGAGGCTTTGTTGTGTGTGCCCAGCACAGAGAGCAGCACTGAACAGGGAACAGGAAACTCCAGAGTTACACACTGGGCAGGGCAGGGTTTGAAAAATATCAAAATTAAAACCTAAGGCATCATGTCAAACGTGATTTCTTCCTTGTATTTCCTGTGGTAGCTCATAAACACTGTGTGAGGCTCTGGCAGGGGTTGACCATCAGCTTTTGAGGCCATGGGAATTCTGGTTGGGCAGTGTCCAACCCATGATTTGTGGGAACTCATCCTGCTTTCCATGGACCTTAACATCATGGCAGGTCCAGGATCCCTGCTTCTCCAGCAAGGAACAATGGGTTGGAATAGGAATGAGCATTATTTTGCACATTGTTGGGTAAAAAAAAAAAGCATGACTAATTTTCTTGTGGTTTTTTTCCACACAAAAAGGGAGTATCTGCCTCGCCTTCTCCTTGCAAAATTGGCACAGCTTACACCTGCATCCATTGCCTGATGTCTGTAATTATTCAATGCTAGTGTTTTCCTATATGTGGGTCGCTTCTCACAGGTGGTAATTGCTAAGCTAACCTCCTTTACTGATGCTCTGCTAGCTCAGAGCCAGTAATGCCTGGCTGCAGGTGGGAAAGGAGACAACAAGAAACATTGCTCTGTTTGAGGCTTGACACAATCAGCTTTTCACATATACTCTTCTCCTCTGTTTATTGGTGGTGGAGGAAGCTATACTGTCATTAGCAGCCAGCAGGGTGTTGTAAGGGATGTATTTTTGCAGTGAATTCAACTCCCCAGGTGCCTTAGGAGCCTGTCTGCCTCCCCAGCTGCAGAAAGTGGGGGAAGCTCTGGGCTGTGTGGGTCAGCAGGAACCAAACTGCTGGGAAGAGTGGAAAACTGACAATAATCTCACCTTTTCCCTTGAAATGTGGGTGACTTGCCTGGCCTGGGGACACTGAGGGGTGAGGTTCTGCATCAAGCCAGGGCAGGAGGAGAGCTGCAAGGGGTGTGGGGTGAGAGCATGTTTTGCATGTAAATGAGAAGAGGGGATGGAGGGAAAGGGTTTACATGGACCTCTGTGATCAAAGAAAAGATTTTGTGTGTTTCACCAAGAGTTTTATCTCCCCTCTGGGCTGTATTACACAACCAGCTCTCAAGCAGAGCTTTTTTAAAGAAAACACAGGTAGCTTTTCCCTTTTGATGATCAAACAGGAGAGATGCATAAAGTTACCCAAAGTGCCTGATTAAAGCCAAATATCGCTCGTTCCAAATGCCTGTGCTGACAATTGTTTCTAAATCTGAAAAGTTTTGTCCAGCTGTAGGCTGGGAAATGCTGGGAAAAAGGAGCAATTAATAACCTCAGGCAAGCAGAGGAGGATGTGGTGAGTGCAGCAGGCAACACAAACCAGAGCAGAAGCCTTGGTCAAAGAGAAGGAGAGACAGGCACTGAGTGCAAATTAATTAAGCAGCAGATTAAATCTGAAGTCTATGGGCACAAAAGAAAACACGTCAGCCTTATTGCAGTTAAAGTATCTATAATTGTACACAGGTTATACAAATTCACAAGTGATGGAGAGCTTAAAACCAGCTTTTTTGGAGATGGGAATGGATGTAGGAAGCTACATGTTCACCAGCCAGCATTTTGGAAGTGTCTAGGAGGGGTTTGTGGAGACCAAGTGTGATAGTTAAGAAGTGATAAGTGGGGAATGATTCATGTCCTTGTCTGTTAAGGAAAAGAAAAATAGAGGCAAAACATTTTTCTCTAAGTATTATCAGAAGTAAAGACTAGAGACAAGTGCTTTGACACAAGTGATGTCTTGTAATAAATTGTGCTGAGTATCTCTTCATTAGAAAGGCCAAGAGGGTGGTTAGAAGTGTGAAAAATGCCAATAAGATAACTGCAGCAGGACTTGAGGGATTTCCTGCTCAAGGGAAGGGCAGCCTGAATGACCTGACAGTCAGCAACATTGCCAGAAGCTTCCCTGTCCTTACTGGGCCACCCAGACCTATTCTTCCCAAAGGGATTTTCTGGCTGGTGAGTGTCTTCTTTCCTTGGTGTGGGTGTCCCAGGGGAGCATCCAGAGCTGAGATCCTCTCTGATGCACCATGGGAGAATTTCCCCATGTCCTTGTGTCCTGAGGTGCTGCAGTTCCAGCCTTTATCCTTCTTACAGCCCTTGCTGATTTTCCTACCCTTGAAATGCAGATTTGGAAGGACACTGAGCATCCAGTCTGCTCTGCTGTGGGGTCTGAGGGGAGATGCAATTCCAGAGGGAGCCATGGATGCATTTGGGGTGTAGAATGCAAGGCTCAGGGCTGCAGGGCTTCAGGCTGTGATGGCTGATGTCTGTAAGAGGAATTTGGGCAGACGACCTATGCAATCAACGCATCAGAGAAAATAGGAATGGGAGGGATCTCTAAAGGTCATCTAGCTCACCCTTTTGTCTGAAGGCAAGTTTAATTACACCCACACCATTCCTGAGAGATGTTGCATCTCCTCAGCGTCTGCCTCTCGAAATTAAACTATCTGAATTCTTTCAAGTTTTTCCTCAGATGTGATGTGGTTTTGGGAAAGTGTGAGCCCCTTCTGGACTCCTTCCAGTTGATGTGTGTCCTTCAGCAGCCCAGGGCCAACTGTGGCTGGTGCCCTACACACAGTCTCTCCAACTGATGAGCACCAAGGATTTCCAGTTTTGTTTTGTGGCTCCATAGATGTATTCAGCCTTTCATAATGATTTGGAGAGAGCTTCTTAAAAAATCAGTTCAATGTCTTGAAGAACTCTTGGGCTTGAGTTAACAGCCTTTTTTTACTAACTTCTGTCAGGGTAGACTAATGGGTCAAGTCTAAATTTGAAAACTTTTAGAAATTGCCTCAGTATAGACAACTTTGTGTGGACTGAAAATTAGTACAAAGTTTTTGATAAATGGCAAAGTCTCTTTTTACAAGGAAATGCTTAGTGCAGCTGTCTATGTTAGGTCAGCTCTCATTTAGCATCTCCATTTAATGATCCTGAAGAGGGAGTAAACAGTCTGTTAATGAATTTGTGTGTGGTACTGTAGAGGGAGGAAATGTGAGTAATAGGCAGGAAAGAAAAAGACTACAAAGGGACATAGAGATTATAAACACTCACAGATAATGAAGTTAACTTCATCTCTGCGTAACACAAATTAACGTGTTTGGGTGGAGGGGAGGAAGGGAAGATGCTTAAATAAACTTGGCCTAGTTGAGAGCATTTCATGAGAAAAGTAGACTCACATTCCTTGTACCTACAGGGGGCCTGCAAGAGAAGCTGTAAAGGGACATTACAAAGGCATGAAGTAATAGGACAAGGAGGAATGGCTTTATGGTGAAGAAGGGTGGATTTTGATTAGAAATGAAGAAGAAATTTACATCTCTGAAAATGTTCAAGGCCAGGTTGGATGGGGCTTTGAGCAATCTGGTCTAGTGGAAGATGTGGAAGGGGGTGGAACGTGATGATCTTTAAGGTCCCTTCCCATGCAAGCCATTCTATGATTCTGTGTGATATTATTCCCAAAAAGCTAAGTGCCTGTTTGGAATGTTCAAGGAACTGCTCAGACACATGTGGGACACAGAAATATTCCCTCTCTGTTTGATTGCTACTGGTCTGTGTGCCTTACTACCAAGGAGGTGTTTGAATATACACAAAGCCAATACCAAAGATGAGGGAGGACTGGTTAGTGAGACTGAATTGAAATATCCTGCATTGGCTGATTAACCTAAAGGACAAAACAGCCCATGGATTTGGGTTTCAGCAGAGAAAACAGAGGTACCAACATGGCAAAATGGAAGATGCATGAGAAAATACGTTTGAGAATGGGAAAATTGTCACCAGCCATAAGGTATCTAGGCTGACCTGTGCTTAGAAAAGTGTGTAATACGTGGTGGAAAATCCCTAGGGAAAAGCTGAATTTCTGGGAAAGACAGCAGAGAGGATGAGGGGTGTCTTCCTCATTCTTATTTTAATTTATTTTAATTCCTCTTACGTTGTTCTGACAAGAGCAGACTTCTGTAGCAAGGAGGGAACCTCAACAGGAATGAGAGTCTGGCCCTAAGAGTCTCTGCTGAGAGCAGGTTCCCTCCAGCATTTCAGCCCTTGAGTCCCTTCTGCAAACAGAGATGAATTCAGGGATCAGATGTATCAAAGCCTCAAAGATTTGGATTTAAAAACTAAAAACATTTTATTTTCAAATTTTTTCTTCTCTTCCTTTGGTGAGTGTCCCAACATGCTGGAGGTTGAAAAAAGGAAGTTTCCTGTCTAAACTAGAACTCATCCAAAACCTACTCCCAAACGCAAATTTGCGTGCATGTGTATAAAGAGATTGAGGGAATGTTTAATTGTGACTTTCCTATAAAAAAAACTGCACAGAAAACAGAAAAAGGCATTGAAAAATTAATCTGGGCCTGTTAGTAACTGGCTTATGTGTAAACAGCAGCAATATCCTTAAATATCACAGAAATAATGTAGGAATGCTGAGGTCAGTGAGGGCATTAAGAGACACGAGTAGGCAATGACAGATGAGATTGTCACTGCAAAAAGTGTCCATGATTCCTGTGCCATTAGTATTTAGAGAAAAAGCTGAAGGTCATATCAGAGACTAGAACATAATTTCCTGGGGGCAACATGAAATGCTAAAAGGTTTTATGATTTTGCCAGAGCAGATAGTTAGGCAATTAGAGCTGTTAAACATTGTCAAGGCATGGGATCCAGATGAGGTACATCTGGGAACTGAGATGGAAGTAGCAAGTAGAATTGAAAGCTTTGGCAGACATTTTTTTGATCCGTCTCCAAGGATGGGGTGGTTGGAGAGGATTGGGCAGCGTGGCTGATGTAGTTGCTTTATATAATCAATGCTCATGAAAAATCCAGTGCCAAAGCAACAGTTTGGTAAGAATATGACTGATAGAGGATATTTTGCTTGGACTTAGGAAAAGGCATTTCTTGGCTTATAAATTCACTTGACTTTCTGAAACATGTCCTTGTGCCAGAAGACAAATGTCAAGCAAAGTCCATAATTTATCTGACTTTTCTGAAAGCATAGCATGCAAAATATAGATCTGCTTAATAAATGCACATTATCTCCTGAAAATGACTAAAAATTAGCTCAGGGAGAGCAAATAGTGTCAGTAACACTGCAGAGGGATAACAGAGACCCAAAGAGCAAACATGCATTGGGCACGATCTATTTGCATCAGGTTAGGCATCCTTGTGCAACGTTTTTTCTTGTTTTGAGCTTTAGACTTAAAATGTAGAGGAAAGAGGGGAAAATCTTGTACTTTCTTGTGCCAAAGTACAGGTACAGTGAGGGGCAGAACCACCAGCAGCCATTCAAGGCTGTGCAAGTCTAGGCTGTGTAATACACTGTGTCCACCTTTGACAGGGGCTGCCCCTCAGGCACGATTCTCTTTCAAAGGAGCTCAGCTCTGCCAGGGATGATGATTGGCCTCATAAAGTATTGATGATGGCAAACTAGACAGTTTCCAGCACAGCCGAATGGGGCATCAGGAAATATTTGTTAGAAGATGAAGAATGCAGTGTGATGGTTTTAATGTTTCCCTCCATGCTGGGCTCCTTCCCCAAAGAGGACTCCTGCTCCTGGTTGGAGATGGGAGCTCCCAAAGCAGCAGCAACGGGCAGCTGTCCATCCCTTTCCTGTGTGTGATGTTCTCCTTGTCTCCTCACCTTTCAAAGTGATATTGGTCAATATTACACTGAAGCTGTGTGTCCCTGTAAAGCAGTAGACATGAAAAAGGACAACCATTATTTTCCTTCCCACTTTTCTTTCCATTCTAAGGGTACATTTATTTCTAGGGGTGTCTCATCTTCTTTTGCAGACTTAAAAAGCAGTAGCAAGTCTCTTGCAGGTGAGATTTTTATTCAAAGTGGGATCTGTCCCACGATGTAAAGGGAGTCTTTACACCTACCATGCCAGACAGAGCTCTTGCAGTGACCCAGCAGGAATGGAAACAGGAACTGTAAGTACTCAGCACCTTCAGGGATCCAGCATCGTGGTAATCTCCTCCTCCAGTGTAATCTTCATAGCTGAACGGCTGTTAATGTGTTTGCTATTCATCTGTTCTAGCATTTAAATAGTAATTATTAGTGGCATATTCTTTTGGGTGATCAGCCCAAAGCTGCAATGCAATAGTGTGACCTTGAGTTTTCCTGCAGACAATGGAAATTAGTTGATAATGGGCAACAGTAATTGCTTGGATGACAGTGCACCTCTGGAGCTACATCACCACAACACATCACTGAGGCCAGGAGCTTAGCAGGACTCAGGAAAAAAAAAAAGGAAATTAACAGAATGAAAACAAGATGTTGAAATGCATTAAAAAAATGGGACAGAGGATAATACAGAGGGTAATTATAGTGTAATTATATAAATATAATTATATAAGTAAGCACCGTGGCTTCACTGGGAATGCTGCATGCAGGGCTGGGCTCAGAGAAGGTTGATCAGTATTTTTCTGATGAGTGTGTTTTGAGGCTCAAGTAAATGTTACTCACGGGAGAATACTTCAACAGTGCTGTTACTTAGTTTTGGAAAGGAGACCACAAGGAGGACATCAAAGTGTGACACAGGGCTCCACAAGTGTCAAGATGTAGGCCAGATCCAGCCCAATGATGGCATGTGTTCCAGGAATCCTCAGTTTTGGAGCCCTTTTCTCTCACAGTGGAAGAGAATGAAGGAAGAGGATGGGCCTAAACAGAATATCAGGACATCTTTTCCTCTTTCTTCCATGCAAATGTTCGTCATGGTCATTGATGAACAGATGCACAAGAAGCTACAGGGAGGAAGAAATCAGGGTAGCAGAAACCAGAGCAATGAGATTTCCCACCCAGACTCCTGTTAAATAGTTGTCCTTACCTACTCCCCCAAATATTTCCCTGTGTCTCCTGAAGTCCTGCTGCAAGGCTTGACCCAGGGAAGAGAAAACAAAAGCTTCTGAGCAAGCAATAAGCCTGACATTTCTAATGTTTGAGTTCAAATTAAATACACAGACTTTATTTTCACATGTGGAACTTGTTACCACAAAAGGAGATGAGAGAGGAATTCTTACAGGTTTGGGAAGAATATGGAGACATCAAAATTAGGATTACTGCTGTTGTTCTGATTAGCAGCAGCACCTTTTAGGAGGGATAGTCAAACTCCACAACTGAAGTTAAATTTTAAATATCGGCAATGAAGATAAAAGTTAAGCTGGAAGTACAGTATCCTTCCTGGTTTTTACACTTTCTGGAATTAATTATGTTTTCTACACATTGAATTCACTCACTTGTATTTCTAGTCAAGTCTTCTGTGTGCTCCTGTGCTTGCATGAACAAAAAGTATTCACAATTCTCAGCATAAAGATTAGAAATATCTAAAAAGAGCTTTTGGAAGGAATACTAATGATTTAATGGAAATGTGTGCGTTTAAGCAGGTTTGTGAAAGTATTTTTGCATTTTAATCTGGCTGATTCTGGCTGTCATAATACAAGCTTTACTAAACTGATCATTAGCTTGATCCAGTGTAATGTGTTTTTGATCTTTCTTGCTGCTGCAAATATATCCTTCACTCAGAAACGGCCTCACATATAAGGTGGCTGCACTTGCAGGCTCCAGTTTTATTACAGCATTTGCCAGACTGATACACTCGTGCCATTTAGTATCACTTTATCATAGATAATGACAGCACAACTAACTACAAAAACATAAAAAGCCTTTATATTTTACATATTGGAAACTAGTTAAAATTCACTTTTGACCAGGGGGTCTTCTTCAAGCTGAGAAGAAAATGTAAAATGTATAATTTCATTACCCTGCATTAAACTGCTATTTTTTCTTTAGAGTATCTCTAGTTAAATCAGCATGACCAAAATCCTGTTCACTTGCTATTGTTTTTTTTTTTTTTTTTCCCCATGGAACTCAAAAATGGGTAATATTTCCATGATTTTTCCATTCCGTGGTTTTATTGCTGGGACAATATTGTTTCTGTTATGGCTTGTGAGCAGTGCTTTGTATCTGTTCTTAAACAGACCTGATGCGTGAAATGATGATGTTCCTGTGCTCTCTCAGGCTTTGAAGTTATTAGAGCTAAATATTGTCAAGTTTGCTAAATGTTTAGGTGAACGAGCTGCTGTACTGTCAGACCTGAATGTGCAAGAAGTAATAATCCATACTAAAAAGAAAAATATATCAGCATTTAAAATAAAGAAAAAAGAGTACTGGCATTTTAAAAGGAAATGTATTTTCAGGCCTCTTTATTTCTCTACTGGGTTTTGCAATTTGTGTTCATGAAGTCCAACTTTCCCCTTCCTCATGAAGGCCAGAAATTGATTTTTTTTATTGTTTTTAAATGGAATTTGGGTTTTTCATGTGCCTCACTATATGAGGACTTTAAAGAAATCTCCACACATCAGTTTTTCCTGAAGATTTAGTTGTACTTTCTAGCAGCCTCTCCAAACATGCTTGTCTGCACTACCCTTTATCATAAATACTTCTCCTCTTTGCAAATGTATTTTAGTCCTGAACAAGGGATTGACAGCTGAAGGGAACCCTGGAAAAAGGGGGCTGGTGATGTTCCTTAGTGTCTGACTAACTCATCATTAGGGTTTGCTGTGCCTCACATCACCCCAGCTCTGATGGACTTTCCATAGTGGGGAAAGCAATTATTGCCAGCTTGCCTTGTAAATGTTGAAAGGCATCTGCTGCTTCTCTTAGAAATGGAAATTGATGCTGATAATAAACATAATTATAAAGAAGGTTGCTGGAAAGACTCCTGATCTGTAAGGGAAAAGTGACATTTTAAGGGCTGTGCTGTGGGTATAATGAGAAATGGTATTGCCTTTTAAACCATCAAAGTACTGAGGTTGGGTTGGATGTCTGATAAAATCTCACCCATTATGAGACACTACATTGAAAGAAATTTGTGTTGTATCAAAGTCCATGGTGGCACAGGGGTTTGAGTGGGAAATTGTTTATTCCTGTATCTCATTTGCAAACCTCTGGGTCTGGGCTTTCATTGGGGTTTGGTTGGTTTTTATTTTTCTAATACAGAAAAGAAGGGTGTCAGTGACTTTCCCTTTGCAAACTCTCCAAAGTTCAGTAAGGCTCAAGCCTGGCCAGTCCAAACCATCATCCAGACCAGGGACCTGTTGGGTTGCAAAATACAAAGAAAAACGAAAGTCTGGGTTTGGTGCAAACTGTGTGTGCCTGCAAAATTTAATCTTGAAAACAATAATGTCAAAGAGGAAGAGGATGAGAACACATTCTATAAGATTTGTGCTACCCGATAGTTTATGTATTTATGTGTTTATGTATGCCAGGTATTTAGACTGAGGTCACGAAATACCAGCTTTTAAATTAGAGGCAGCTTGGTGCAAATGCCAGTGACAAATGAGTTGAGTTGAAAATAACATTAAATAATTACTGTGAAATAAAAGGACTATTTTGAAGTTGTAATTGAGTTTGATGTGTCGTGATGATGTTATTGGTAGCAGTTCATGGCTCATCCAACGTTATTATTGCAGAATCGATGTTTTCATTTAATGTTTTCTGGATCGTTGTTGTCATCTGTGGTGCTTAATTGAATAAAACACAAGATTCACTTGGAATAGATGCAGATACAAAGTACTAAATTTCTCAGAGGAAGAATGTTTTCACTCTGTTTAACCCAAAGCATTAGTTTATTTGCAAATATAATAGATACTGGCTAGAAGACCATTCCTAGAGTACATTAAGCAGGACAGCCATAACAAGAGTATCAGATTTATGGCAGATGAGTGTAAATAGCACAGTATTAACTGTAATGGATTCTGGGCTATAAATACGCCACCACATCCCACTGGGTAGGATCAGGAGTCTCATTCATGAATGATTCTTTAGATGTGCATTGTGTGAAAAGGAAAAAGCCCTGGACTTTGAATTACCTCTTGATACTTAGCACAAAGCTGCATATTTTGGTAATTCTGAGCTGCAGGGTAAAGCCCAGGTCTCAGCCCCCAGTAAAGTTGTGGTCTTGATGTCCAATGCCAGCACTGAAAGTAGAAACAGAACTTTGAGTTTGGTGGAGGTTCTGTCAAACCTCAGCTCAGGAGGACCTGTGCAGGGAACTGCATATTTTAAATCCTCTCTCAACCCAAATGGAGGCATAGCAGCACCAAAAGCTACTGAATGTGAACCATTCAAGCTTTCTGAATCCAGGAAGGGTGCAGACATGCAATACTGCACACAGAGAAAGAGTTTTTTAACAGGGTGCCTCAGAAGCGAGTACTGGAAAAGGAAATACCTGTCCTGTGTGGAGGGAGAAAGTCACAGATAGCAAAAATGGTCTCTTCAGGAACAGGCAGCACTGTGCTGGGCAGGTGGCAGGCAGAATATCCTTCTTGGAACTGTAAGGCATTTTCTGCAGGGTCTGTTCTGCTGGAAGCTTCTCCAGCCCAAAGCACAGGGAACCCTCAGCTGTGCAGCTCCTTGGTGCTGTTGTAATACAAGTAATGTATAAAAAAACCCCTATTTTTCATTTAGTTTCATTACAGTGATCTTTTTATACGTTGGTTGTATTGATTGCATGCAACTATGCTACAGGAATGTTCTATGGATAGATGCTTTTTTGGTTTTGACATCAGCACACAAAAAATGGGTGTTCATTTGTACTTTGTTGGCATTGCACTTCTCTGACTACGTAAGGAGGATTCAAAATTGATGTGCCTTGCACTTACAGGCACTTAGAGCCACTTCACAGAGCCAGAGTAACATCAAGGAACTCCAGTGCCTGGGAGAAGAAGATGCACAGGACTTTGCCAGGATGGAAGCTCTATCAGCCTTTTATGCAATCAATTACCTCTGATTATAGAAATTTAAACCTCATTTACAGCACAAAATCTGATTAATATACTTAAGTTTCTGTATCCCAAAAAAGCATTCATCCCAAACAAATTAATTACCCCTTTTCCTCATGGAAGGAGAGTCAAAGGGAAGAGATGTTCTGGTATCATGTTCCACAATTCAGGGTGAGCTCTGCTCTTTCAGCAAAGGCCTACCTGTATCATAAGGGTTTATTCTACCATCCATGTTTGTGCAAACTTCTGTTAAAAAACTAGACTGTTATTGGGGAGAAAATTAAATCTTTAGAACAGGTTTCTCTGAGGGAACTGTCTGAACCCTCTGTGTTGCTAGAGAATATATCTGTATCAAGGAATGTGATACTGCAGAGTTTATTTAACAATCTGATACAAAAGGGTTTATTTTATTACAATTCACGCCATCCTAATGGAGCACTCGATAAGGAAGTATTAAAATGCAGTGCTGGATGGATTGTAAGTGAATATTTATTTGCCTTCTACCACTACCACATAGGTGAACCAACAGTCTCAGGCTGGGACTTAGTGGTTAAGATGAACTATTTAATCAGGTCTATGGCATTCTGCTGCCAATACTGTCTGAAGTGAAATTAGTTGAAAGAAAACACCAATTGAATGCATCCTTGCAAGACTGTAACTGCTATTTTTGGAGCTTTTAATCACATGCAGCCAGTCTCTGGCATCTGTGAAGCAGGGGGGAAATGTTGAAAATAGATTTATCTATTTTGGAAAGCTTGTCTCTTTTCTTCATTTCTGGACATAATTAAAAGCCTGATCTGTTGGTTAGAGTTTTCCCACGTACTTTGACTTTTCTTTGACTGCTGGAAGGGGTGAAGTGATGAGACCAGGTACTTCTGCAGAATGAAGTCTCTTAAAGGTCTGTACGACAGTTTCCCTTTCATGCCGAGCTCAGATACATTGCCCATCAATCTCTTACATTTTCTCCTCATATTATTCCTTCCAGAGTAGCTACTGCTTGTTCTGGTGTCACCAAACTACAACTCAAGGTGACAATTAGTTAATTCAGTGCTCTGGATGGCTCTATAAGGCGGAAGGAGTTTTTTTTTTTTAGTTTCTTTTTCTGCTGGCCAAACTCTATTTCCATTATTTCAGGCTCTTGCAGCTTAAGGCTCTAAACATCCCATCCTGCAGTCACTTCCCACACCAGCAGAAGTCTTGATCTACAGAGATGAACAATAGAAATGAACAGACTGCAGATTCCATGAATAAATATAAGCCCTAAGCTGCCTTATTATCCCTGGAAAATATGTCCAAAAAGCTGTCTTTGGGTAATATTTGCAATAAAAGGCTGATAGCATTCTCAGGACTGGTGAAATCTCTCCCTTCTTGTTTCAAAATTCTGATTTGCTCAACAGAGAATGCAGTGATGGGTGATGCAACTTTTTTCCTAGTGTGAGTTCAGGTATGAACGTGAAACTTTGTGAGCTTTCCAAATGTAACATATTGCAGATATTTCACAGGTAGAGTTGGACAATGACCCAGGGCTTTTCAGAACACACTGTTTAGCAGCAAAGCCTGATCTGAGCACATGGTACTGATCTCCTACTGCCTTGGTGGATGGGTTTTAAGTCCTTCTGCATTTTGTCTTGTAACCAGGGTAGGATGGCAGCAGGCTGGACCAACAGCTGGAAAAGGAGTGGGCTCAGCTTGTGTCTCTTTGTGGAGTTTGGTGCTGTATCACAGCATATGCAGGCAGTCACATGCACCACCTGTATCTGATTTTTATGTGTGTGCAAATGATGGGCAGATTTCATATGTGCAGCTACATGCAATTTGAGAGGTGTGTAGATGAGACATGCATTAATTATTTGTGACAAGAAAATGGCTCACTCTGGTTTACTCTCTCACACTCCAGCTCACATTTCATACTCGTGTGATTTCCTAAGGGTTTTATATTTGGGGGGAAAAGTCCACATTTCTGCATAGTTTTGTGTAACTACATTATGGAACTTTCTATTAGCCTCAAAATAGCTCAAATTCCCTTCTCTGTGCTATTTTCTGAAGTAAATTAAATCACAGATCTTTTTCATGCAAGAATTCAGAGGCTCACAGCTGTGGGCTACTTTGAAATGTTTGTGTCATTATTTACTCTTTGCTGTCTTCAGAATATGGCAAAATGGAAAGGCCACAGATACCATATCAAACAGTAATGTGGGGAAAAACTGTGTCACTCACTAGTGAGTGTTATATAGAAAGGATGTGTTTATTGTTTTGGGTTGTGCGTGGGAAGTGGTGATTAAATACATCAGAGTATCTGTGCAGAGATTTGGGGAGGCTGTAGCGTGTTGTTTTCATATTCATAAAAAAGAATGAAGCTCTGTAAACTGTGTTGGGGCAATCTCAAAGTAATACTGAGTCACCATGTGTTAAACAGAGGTCCTCAGTCCCTCAGTGAATGCTGCTCAGCACTCCCAGGACCTTACAGCAGCACTCAGACATCCAGAGCCATTGTCTGTGGCTGTCAGACCACAAAGGAACAAACATCTCAGATGGGAAGGCGTGGGGATCAGGCTTGGCAAGAGATTTTTTATGCTCTCTGTACATTTTGGACATCCCACCTCTGCTGCTGCTGATCTTTTGCCACTGACAGTCACAGCTTTTTGAAGACTTATCCCTGTTTCCAGTAGGAACAGTGGGGGCAAGGTTGAGGCACCCTTTGTCATTTTGAGTAAAGATGTGAGGGTTTCACATCCCCACTGCCTGCAGGGCACCAGGGGCTGTGCAATCTGCCCTTGCTCCAGCTCTGCCTGAGTGCCCAAGGTGCCATTGCTGAATACCTGCTAAGTCTCTGTAATTAATGAACATTATCAATGATAAATAAAGGATATCTTATCCCCTTTTAGAGGTTATTTGCTGTGCCCAAAGCCCTGCTGTTCTCCTCTAAGATGTATAGGATTTATAAATGTCATGCATCTCTTCTGCATTAATTTTCTCGTGTTACAGGTAGATCAAATAAATACATTAGAACAGGACTTCACCACTACATTATTTGAATTCTATTTAGGTTTGTATTCAGGCAGTCATGTATTGCATGTGTTTGTACATCATGCTGTAAGGTTTCTTTCCTTACTGTGTCATCTCTCTACAAGTGATTTGGGGATCTGGTTTGGTGCAGCATCCTCAGACCTGAAGAGTACCTCTCTGAGGCAGTTAAAGCAATGACACAGTTCTAGCATGCTTCAGAAAATGAAAGCTCTCTCAGGTGGCACAAATGGCACATCAAAACTGCTGGTAAGTTTAAAAAAAAAAAAAAACAGAGCAAGGCATTGTTCTGGTTTCTGTTTGCTTCCTCACAACAGAAGCAGCTATGGAGGCTGCAGCATTAATGAGCCAATTCTGTTCATCTCCTTTACCTTTTTAGCAAACACACCTGTTCACCTTTGTGTCAGGGGTTCTGGACAGGCCTTTCCAGTTGGCCCATTTTCCATGAATTGCATTTCCACTAGAGGGCATTCAGCATTCCAGTAACGTGTTTTGTCTGCCCTCTGGGATAGTACCTGTACTGTGCAAGACCTGCAGTCCAGAAAGGTGAATTCTGGGTGGGGGCTGAGGCACAGAGAGGGAAAGTGAGTGAGATGACATGAATCTGTGCATTACTTGTTTTATCTACTTAGTGGAGTTTTGCCCGAGTGTTGTTTTCTGCCTCTTCCTTCCACCTTCAGACTTGAGCACAGGAATCTGAAAACATTGTGGGTTTGCCTTCTCCAAAAATAAAGTCGTGAAGCAGACAGGAAGGGCTTTGGGTCCCTTTGTGCCTCTTTTAGAGAAGACAAGTGTTGGCAGTGTTTTCATTGTTCAGACTCTTGAGGAGGTTATTTTAGGTTGGTGGAAAAGCTTATCTACCACAGAGCTAGCAGGAATGCAGCGACATATGCTTACCATAACAGATTTAATCCCAAGAGATCTAGAAACACTTGATAAAAAATACACCAGCATACAAACCCTCACAGCCATCATAGCCCCTGAGGGTAGTGACCTGAGGGTAGTGACCCCCACAACCCATCCAGCTCCTGTGAGCATTCTGGGGAGGCAGAGAACACCAGAAAAAACACCAGTGCAGGTGGCAGAGGTGACATCCTTGCACCTCCTGGTAATGTTTGGGAATATCTGAGGGAACTTATGAGGCTAACATGGTGTTCAATGGGTCACCACTCCTCAGGGACAAGTGGTCACACCCCCTGTTGCACTCCCAAGGAGATCCTCTCCAAATGCCTAAAGCTGGGCTCAGCCTGCCCAACCTGCAGGATCCGATGGAGCCACATGCCAGGTTTTATGTTCAGAGACTGAGGTTGTTTTGTCTTTATGCCTTCATCACCCGTGAGACCTCAGAAGCTGTCACAGTATAACTTTCAAGAGTGCAACATCTTTAAGATGAATGTATGTTTTATGCATCCACTTAACAGTGTCAGTATTTTGCACAGCCTCACTATTGAAACTGTATGACTCGTGCTGAAAGTTCAGGGGTTTTTTTTCTTTTTTTTGTTAAAGCTGATGTAAAAGTAAATGAAAAACTGTATGGCTCATGTTGAAAGTTCAGGGGGTTTTTTTCTTTTTTTTGTTAAAGCTGATGTAAAAGTAAATGAAAAACTGTATGGCTCATGTTGAAAGTTCAGGGGGTTTTTTTCTTTTTTTTGTTAAAGCTGATATAAAAGTAAATGAAAAATAACAACCATTGCAATGAAAAGTGTACTTCATAAAACAAATGCTTAAAAAGCCGCTTGCTCCAGCTGCAGCTTTTATGTATGAGGATCTCTCAGGCAATGTATGTGCTTACATAAGAAGTCTTTCACAACATTTACATTTAAACCAGTCATCATCTTATATGCAGATCATTTATTCATACTATAAATCACTTTGGAGCTAAAAATGAAGATGAGGCTCTCTCTTTTGCAAGAAGTAGGCTGCTAAATAGCCTAATATGTTTGCAGCTGTTGTGGAGATGGGGATTCTCTGAGAATGATCGGGGGGGGGGGTTATTTCTCATCACTGGTGATGTCTTTTACATTTTCTGACATGGATTTTTCAGTTGCAAAATATATGTTGTGGTTATGCTGTAAAATTTATGTTTAAAGAAAGAGAGAAAAAAAAGAAAGGTAAGGAGCAAAGAAATAAATTCTTCCACTCCTAAAACAACAGTTAAAAAGAACACATACTGAGTCAATAAGGAAGTAATTCAGCTGCTACCTAGAAATAACCAGGAGGTGTGGGGGGAAAATGTCAGTGAATATTGATCCCTAAGAGCATGGGGAGCAGGAATACTAAGCCAGACTGCGAGGAGGCAAACTCTGAAAAAATAATTTGGAGACCATTCACAGCTGGCACTGAAGTTGGGGCCTCAGAAGCCTCTCTCACACAGATAAACAAGTGAGAAAGAGGCATCTGTTGCATTGCAGCTGCCAAGGTCACACCAGCAGGAGCGGGCAGAGAAAAGCCAGCGACAGGGTCTGTATTCCATGCAGGGATAACAGAGCATCGAACAACTGTGGCACTGCTCATCCCCTGCCTTTGAGATTGGGATGATGCATTAAAATACATACACTGACTCAAAAAATAACCCCACAGTGGATTAAAAGTAATGTTTTTGAACAGTAGCTACTTCAATAGGAAAGTCTAACTGTCAGAAGACACACTTGATCTTTTGGGGTAGGCAAACCAAAGTGGGTACGGAATCCAGAAGTGAGAAGGGCACAAGTGCCTGCTGTGTTCCCCAGAGTCACGCTCCAATTTAGGCAGGAAAGTGTTATGCAAAACAGCTCTAGCTGTGCATGAAAGAGCAGACTTCTTCACAGCTTGCAGCCCCGTGTTGTCTTATTTGTTTACCATGAACTGTGGGGTCCTGGAACTCGGAGCGGCAGCGAGAAATGGGAAGCAGCAGAATACAGTGCTTCAAATAAACCTATTATAATAATTTTAAACCACCTTCTCATGCTCAAGATAAAAAGAAAAAGGAACTTAGTGAGGCTTTGGTAATGGACAGCAGCAACACCATGGGACTATTATGCAGACACACAAGTCGTTCTTGCAGTGCCCATTGTCTCTGTGTCCCCTGCTGCCCTGTACCTGCTGTCTCAGATAGCAGGAGTTCTCATGCTTGGGGGAACAGTTTGAAGTGCATCCCCTGTAGGAACAGATAGTCATGCAAATAACTAATTAATGGCATTGACTAAATAAACTGGAGTTGATCTGTTAAATGAAAACAGCACACCAGATTGCTTTCTTAATGATTTTGGTCATGGGTAATGGAAACATGATGGATTTTTAACTGTAACTATATTCATAATTCATTATTGCCTCTAGTCCTTTCACAGAACCTTTGAAATCTGAAAAATTATCCATCTGAGTGGATCCCCAAGAAAGAGAGGTCCTCACTGGAGCCTCTGAAAATTTCTCTGGACATGGAGACTCTCCCATGACTTACCCTTGGTAGAATCAACGTGTTGTAGTCAACAAGAGAGGGGCAACCGTAACAGTGCTGATGCAAGATAAAGCTAATTAATGCATATCCTTAAAGGCCAAAAAGTTTCTTTCTTTTATAATAAAAATAGTTTTGGGATGCCCTTTGACAAACTGAGAAATCTTGCCAAAGCTAGGGATTAGCTTAACGAGGCTTGAGTGTTTTTATGGTCCTCTAATAGGAGCTATTATGAGAAGCAGTGCTGGGGATGGTGTGTAGGCAATAGAGATGCTCTGCAGCCTTTGTAGGAGTAGGGCTGATGTCAGCTGATCTCCCATCTAAGTGTTTCCAATTCCATGTTCCTACTGGGGACGTTGCTGTGCAATAAAGTGGTATTACTGTTGTCACATTCTTGGAGAGGGGCAGGGCACAAACTGTGCTTTCAGAACAAAGCAAAACTAAATTCTCCCTCTCCAAAGCTTATTCACATGAGCACAGAACAGAAATCTCCAGAATGAACAGCCAGAATATCTGGGTGCTTCTGAAGCATCTAAACCTGTATATACTCCTGTAAAAAGAGTTTCTAGCCATGCAGCCCTCTGCATGGGTTTACAGCTCTCTGTTCTGATCTGGCATCTGCTAAATGAGGAGTTCTTGACCTCCAAAAGGCTCTGCAGAGGAGGACACAGCCCTCTCTGACCCACTGCATCTGAGCCATACAGGTCCAGAAGGAGAGGGGCTGTGCCATTGCTTTTTTGTGTGGATGAGATGTTGGCACTGGGACTTGAGGAGTGGTAACTGGTCACCAGCATTCCCTGGCACATCTTCAGGATCATGGACATCTTGATTTTTATGGACCCTTTCCTCTTGTTCATCTTAGAATTTCTCTAGAAAAATTGGAATGGTGGGGCAATTAATATGGCAGTTGCAAAGGTATTTTATCAGTCTTGAGTATTGAGTGGATTTATCTTTTTTGGAGTATGCTGCTGGTCTTAGAAGAGCATTGTTCAGGGAGATCTTCTCACACCATTGCTGCAGGAGCTGCCAGCCTTGTGTCCCCTCTGCCTCTGTGCCCTGGAAAGCAGCACCAATGCACACTGAGCACTGTTCCCCTTGCATCCCACGGGCCAATGTTGACCCACATTTCAAATATCTGAATGACAAAATACAAGGCTGTAACCTTTTTAAAGGCTCATCTCGCCTTTCTCAGTGGATGCCTGTGCTGGCAGGGTCTGTCTCTCTTCCTGAATTGTCTTTAAAATATCTGCTACCTGTATAACTTTCTAAAAACCTAAAGCCCTTAGGACTTTTCCTTTGTAACATACCTCTGAGTAAATTCTTCCCTTGCCATATTCTTTCCTGGGCCTTGTGTCCTTCCTGAACTGAGAACAAATCAGCCAAACCCGTAGGAACTCTCAGTGAGTGCGAAGATCAGAGGGGATGGATGCACAAAATGAGATCATGTGGTGTGTTCTGCTGGAGGTAACACATTACTACCCCCCAGATACTAATGGTACTAATGGCTTAGACCCACAAAAAAATTCAGATACGTGGCTCTCCATGGGATCTGGTCATTATCTGGAGAAGGGAGAACATTAGCAGACTGTTCAAAGATATGGTTAATCAAGTAGAGATAATTTCTATCCACTTTTCCACTTTGCCCACTGGCTTCAACTTCCGTGACATGGCAATGAAAGGGGAATAAATAACCCAGTGTGGTACAGAACCCCAGGTTTCAGCAGAGCACAGAGGTTCTGCATCCAATAACTGTACCTGCTGCTGCTGCAGGCTTATCACTGCTCTTAGTGTGTGCTCCCTGGAACAGATGTGTGCAGCTGGAGGGCTAACTGAGCACAGGCTGCTGTTGGATCTGGCCTTTGTAACACACAGGGAACAGGAGTGCTCTGCACTGACAGCTGAGAGCCCATTGCTGCTTCACTTGAAGGAGCTGCTCTGCATCCAGACACCTGCACCTCCACAGAAGGGCAGAATCAAGGATGGCCTTGTACCCTGACCTGCTGAAAAATGTTTGGGAGCAGTAACAAACTGCTCCTTTTATTATCATGCAGGGCTGTAATGCATCATCATAAACACAGGTTGCTGTGCTTTAGCTCCTAGGAGTTCACAAGCTTTGTGGTGATGACACCTTAAGCTTTTGTTCCACCTTGTCCTCCAGAGCCACTAGAACAATTATTTCTAAGTTCAAGGTTTTCAGAAATCTTTGAGCAGGAAGAAGCTTTGTGGTGACTTTGTGAACTCCAAGGAGAATTTTAAGGATGATCTCAGACCATAATCTTGTTTCTGCCAGTCTCAGGAGAATGAAGCACTT
The DNA here is from genome assembly GCA_013399225.1 of Rhipidura dahli. Lineage (NCBI taxonomy): Eukaryota > Metazoa > Chordata > Aves > Passeriformes > Rhipiduridae > Rhipidura > Rhipidura dahli. The sequence continues at coordinate 490,700 of VXAC01008663.1, forward strand.
TCCTTCTAACAGAAGATGCTCTAGGACATGTGTGACTAATTTGTTACAAGGTAATTAAAAGTTATCTGTATGACTGCAGTGCTGCATGATTTTGTTGAAACAAGCACTCTGGGTGAAGATGAGTTGAGAAGCTGGGAACAGCTCCTTTCACCTGGTTTCTCTCCTGATGGGAGGGAGTTGGCTGCCTGTCCTGCTGTGGTGCCTGAGGAAATAATTGCTGTCAAGTGTGAGGATGGCATTCATGTGGTTGTAGCTGGCATTTTCAATGCACATCTTGGTTAGCAAGAAGAGATGTCTGTGCTCATAGTGGGGCTCTTGAGCTGTCCCAGTGGTGACACACTGTGGACTGCAAGGATTGATGGAGGCTGCTCTCCATGGGAATGCAGTTTGTGTGGCAGGGAGTGAGTCTGGAAATGGACCCCTCACATGGCAGGGAGTGGAGACAAACCTGTTGCAATCATGAGTAGTAGGGGGTGAAAAGCCTGGTGTGTATTGGACCCTGGCAAGGAGGAACAACCAGCTCCCTGTGTCCTTGTGATCAGCTGGGATGCTGTGGGGAGGAATGGATGCATGGGAAGGTTGTGCTCCCAGGGCCCTTGTCTGCCAGTGCCTCCTGCCATGCCCTAAATGGGAGTGTCTGGGGCCCATCCTAGTGCCTGCTGGGTTTGACAGATACAGATTCTTGTCCTTTGATAGGGGTGTATTAATCTTTCATCAGTGGTGACTCAGCCAAGCGACAGCGTTGGTACCCTGACACAGCTCAGAGGTCAGGAGGGATGGCCTCAGCCCTGCTAATGTGAAAGGAGATAATTCTCTGCCTGGGACTAATGAGCATTTTTGACTGGCAATGGCCACTACCTCCTCCAGTGTCACCCCAGGAGGTGTCTGGCAACCTCAGAACCCCTTTGATCAAGGCAGGAGGGTGACAGAGAACTTGAGGGGATGTCACTGCCCCTGCTGCCACATCCTCCAGGCAGTGAGCAGCTGGTGGCCATCTGAGGGGATGAGACACCCTGCTCTGGTCAGGGGTGACAAGGGGGTACCTCCAGGCATTTAAGGAGCACTGGGGTAGCTGTGCCAGGCACTGGGAAAGGCAGTCAGAACAGCAGCCTCCTAATGCACCCATGTAATGAGGCTCAGCCACATGCATTTGCACAGCTAACTGCTGGACTAATTAGCACAATTAACTTATGTGTCCAACAACAAGCTTAGTGGAAAAAAAGCCCTACATTGTAAGGGACAGTGGCCATGTGCGGAAAAACAGTGAAAAGCAGTGTGTTTAAAGTTACTAACTGTGAAATAATCGAATCTGCATGGGGAGGGCATGTAGTGCAATTAAGTTCATGGATTGTCAGTGTAGGTACTGAGGAGTCAGAGACACAGTGAATGGCCATGTTTTAAAAAGAGATTTTTTTTTTTTTCAGAAATTTCCAACATGTGCATAAAAAACCCTCAACCAACTAAACAATAACTCCACAACCAAAAAAAAAAAAGCCAAACCAAACCCAAAAGCAACACACCGATTCCAAATACAGTTTTGTTTCATTTGAATTCCTCTTGGAAAGAAAAATAGCAGAAGTGTGGAGTAAAGTAAGCCTTCATTACCACTCACAACAGGTAGAAAAGTAGACCAAGCCAATTGGAAAATTCAAACTGATCCACCTATATAAAACCCTGAAAACAATTCTGTTCTGATGGCTGGGGAAAAATGTATGAGCAATAACCTCACTATAAACATACAGAAAATATTTTGACTTAAACTACGGGGAATTGCAGTGTAAGCTAGGACTGTGTCAGAGTATAACCCAGCAAGAAATCATCACAGGCTGTTAGATTTAAATGCAAATTATTGCTTTGTGTTAGAGAGGTTGTATTCACTTTTTTTTTTTTTAAATGAGCTGTTGCCTGGGTTGTGGCAGCTGGGACAAGGCAAGGTTGTCCAGTTTGCTACCAGAACAATTCCGTGTTGCAGATCTTCTACTTCATGGTTTCTGTGAACTCCTGTGAATGTAATGGTAAAAATGCAGAAATTCTTAGGGAGTCTGAGTGGTGGCCTGTAGATATCTCTAGGAAAACTTGGCCTGCTGTTGATCTGTCCCTGAATCAAGGATCAAAACCATCCCAGGTGTAAGGAGACATTGACCATAGTGCTGTTCGTGAACGTGACCTTGTATAACAAATCCGTGCTGTAAAACTGAGGATCAAGTGAGCCAGAATCACTTCCTTGTCAGATAAACAGTCTGATGTTCCCGTTCCTTGGCTTGCTTGTCCGCAGACTCAGCAGAGATCCCAGTATCACGAGAGTGAGAAAACATTCAGCACTACAGCTCTGAGGACAGCTCTGGGTCCAACCTGGCTGCGCTGGGTGGGAGGTGAGGCCGGGAGAAGCAGCAAGGTGGCAGTTTCGTGTCACCTGCTGTTGGGGTGAGAAAGGGCTCCCATCAGTCCCAGGCAAACACTGAACAACCTCCCTGCTGCCCTAAGTTTTGTCCAGCCATGTGCGGTGCCCTTCCTGGAGCGTGGCACCCGCTCCGTGCCTCGTGTTTGGGCACAGCCCGTGTCACCCCGTGCTGGCAGCAGGGTGGGCGAGCGGGCTCGGAAGGCCCGTTTGACAGCTCCGATGTGATGGAGAGATCTCTGCTATGGCAGAGGAGCTGCAGGGAGCGACCTACGGCAGCTCGGAGCGGAGCAGGGAACGCGTGCTCCTGTGTCACCCTGCAACGTGACCTACATGGCAGCCACCACAGCAGGCGTGCACGGTGGCCCCCGTCACGTCAGGGACACGGAGGGCGCTGGGGGAGGCAGGGGGCACGTTTCACCCTTTGGCAGTGAGGGGCAGCTCCCCGAACAGCGTCGGTGCTCCCTGCATCCCACGGCTGGCACCTGCTTCCCTGGGAGCGCGCAGCATCCTCCGAAGGCGCGCTCGCAGCGGGGCAGCGGCTGCCCTTGACAGGGCTCCGCTCCAGAGCCGGGCACTGACGGAGCCGGAGCCTCCGCAAGTTGGGAGAAGACAAGAGCGCGACTGCCAGGAAGGCCGGGGGACGCGGGATGGGGCAGCGGCCCCGCGGGGATGCGGGACGGGGATGAGTGCCGGCCGCGCACATCCCGGCGAGCCGCGCTCCCAGCGCCGAGGCTGCCGGTGCATGCGCAAGGCTCTGGCGGCTGCCGTGGAGGTGGGGAGCGAGGACCACATCGCTGCCTCCGGCTCCGAGCTGCCAGTTGCTGGTTGCCAAGCAGTTATCATTGTTTCTGTGACGATTGCAGAGGCTGTTGCTAATTGAAGAAGCCCCCACAGCATCCTTCTCTCTGCTCCTGCTCCTGCTTTTATTTTAGAGGCTCAAGGGGGAAGACAGCCAGACTAGTGCTTTTTTACATTGCATTTTTATTTATTTCTTTTCGTGGGGGTGGGAAATTTCTCATCTGGTGATTAAGTGATGGACTAGTTACTCATCCGTATCCCTTCAGTCTTTGTGTGTGTGTGTGTGTGTGTGCGTGTATGTCTGAACACACAGACCAGCTTACACACACACACACACACACAGAGTAAAATCCTGTTTGCCACTGCAGTGGGCACAAATAGGTGAGCATGACTACAGCCAAGGAGCAAAATGCATCAGGGAAACAAGCCCAACAGCAAGACCAGGTAATTCTTATTTTCCTCAATTTCAAACAGATACAGATTTGCATTGTGTAGTTTTGTGTTTCTTGTATGATTATAATGATTTTTTTTTAAAAAAATCTTTTGGTGTGCTTTCTTAAAATTGTCAACTGAGTCACCAGTCAGTGGCAGGAGGAAAGTGCTGTGTAGCTGGGTTCAAGGTCTGCTTTCTCGGTGTGTGCAGATACTTGGGGGAGAAGCTGAAATTGTGCTATTTTTAACAGCCTGTACCTCTTGCTGAAGGCTATCGAGGTTTGTTCTGTAACTTGTTCCTTACATGTGTGCTGGGAGAGGGGGCAGGATGCTGGGATGGAGGCCCCTTCTCACTGGAGGAAGGGGGCAAGGGTATTTAAATACTCTTTTACAAATAGATATAAAATTGTAAAAGTGGGGTTCAGCTTCAGACTTTGTTGTGCACTTTCAGTGAATTTTTATTGCATGGCATTGTCTTGGAAGGGCACTTCAGGGTACAGCATGTGCCCAGGCTGTGCATGAGCAAGCAGGGGATGGCAGGGGAGGTAAAAAGCAGCTGCAAGTAGGTAAAACTCCTACTGGCTTTGGGGGAAATTGCTGTGCACACACCATATCTGAACTTGATTAATTTATTTCTCTTGGTAGGTGCTTTATGTGTTTCTGTAGAGGTAGAAAGTTAAAGACTTCATTTTCTCTGTCAAACCTGTATTTTGGAGGATATTCCTCTCTGCCTGCACTTACCAGGATGGAATGAAGTCAAAACTTTCCCTGTCTAAAAAGCAGCGGGTGGGAGAAAAAAAGAGGGTTATATCCTCTGCTGTAAAGGATGGGCAGAGTTAAAAAGTGATGGCATAAGGGAAAGTCTGGTTGCTGTCTCTGAGGCTGGGGAAGGTTCCTGGGCTCCGGGGGCACTGGCAGATCAACATCTCCGCTCTCTTCATGCCCACCTTCCCCTCCCCATGCCTGGGGGAGCATGGTGGAGCCCGGACGCTCCATTTCCTCAGTTTTCCTCATCTCCTTAAAATATTGGAAGTTCTCCACTTTAATCTTTGGTTAGGACAGCACAGGAGGATAATTTAAACAGATCTCTCAGGGCACAAATGAATTCTTAAAATAGTTCTTCCCAGCTTGATCGGCTGAGAGCCTCACATATTGTTTTTTTTTTTTTTTT
>VXAC01008663.1:495508-548079 GCA_013399225.1 Rhipidura dahli
TTGCTTGGTACTGTATTTTAGGGAAGGGAAAAGCATGGGAAGACACTAGGCACCACAAATAGCATCATATAATCTGCATTTTCAGGGTGACATTATACTAATGACCATAACAGGCTCAATGGTTCAGAGAAAACGAGAAGGAAGCAACTTTGATACTCAGGGTAAAGAAACTGTGCTTTCATCTAACCCTGTGTGTGTTGGACTTTGCTTCTATGTGCAATGCTTCTGGAATATGTATTTTTGTCACTGTTTGCTGCAGGTTAAAATGAGTCTACCTGTGTTTCTGGGAGGCAGGGGTTTTTATAAGTGCCTTTTCTGAACAAAGAGGGCTGTGTGGCTTAAAGCTGTGTGAAAGTGTTGGGTTTTGTAAGTCAAGAAGTATATGTCACCTTTTTATAAAGGAGAGGTGTTTGTTTCAAGTAGTGTTAGCTGCCTAATGCCATTTTGCTGTTGGCATGCCATGTCTTTGCTACTTTGGTCTTCCTACGTGAAGTATAAAATGCTCAGAATAGGTTTTTAGTGTTATGCAGACTCCTGATTGAGTATATTCTATAACTGACTGAATTGCAATTATACCCATATGGTACACTTAAATATTCTGGAAGTACGTGCTCTCTCAGCTCTGCCTAGTGTGAGCATGAAATAGAAATATCAGGAATACATAAATATCAATCATATTGATGAATATTAATGTCTGAGTCTGTGAGCAACTTTGTTCATTCCCATAATTTCTTTTATTGTTTTCACAATACATTATTAGTAAAATGGCTTGACAGCAGGGGGTTGAATCCAATCTCTGTCTATTGATTTGAGTGCACTTTTATCTTCCAACACCAAAAGCAGATCTAAACCCTTATTTTATCTAAAACTGTTCATAACTGAAAAAAGGCTCTATTCAAATTCTATTTCTAGCTGAAATTCTATTTCCAGGCTTATGCATATAAAGAATTACTGAGGTTTTTTCCTTGCTTAAAAGTGATCAAGAAACTGGAAAATGTAGCTTGGAGAAAAATTGAAGGCAAAGTGCTGGTCTGGCTGTAGAGGACTGAGTCTTTTTCAGCAGCAGCTGCTGCTGTCGTAAGAGATTTTGACCATCCCTTTTCTGTGTTCCTTGCTGTGACATTCCCCGGATCCAGAGGCAAGCAAGTGACACAGTTGGCTTAAATCTCTGTGCTGTGTCCTACCATGCTAACCCAAACAGAAGCTGGGCATGAAAAGACACTGCAGGAACAGGGTGGGGAAAGTTCCAAAACATCTGCAGAAGCTTTGCAGGCATAAATTAAAAAATTTACTTTAGATTCTTGTATCTATATGCAAATGAAGTCATGTTCTGTCTTGAGATTTACAAAAATGATAATAATTAGAAAATGATTGGGATGTGGAGATAAGTAAAGCACTGCCTCAGCTGCTGAAGGCAGGTAACCCCTTTCTTCCTTACGTAATTAAAAATTCTTCCATACAATTTCTTTCTGATAAGTAATGCTGCTCACCTCCATGCCAGTTAAACCACTCAGAATTCCAATCATTTATCTCCTTGCTTATCTGTCTCATGAGTCTGAACTCCAAGTCTTTGGGACATCATGTACAGAAAACATTCTGTAAGTGATAAGTAATGCTGTCTGTTACTGTCACGTCGTGATTGCTTGATCAAGATGTGAGTTGGATGTGGCTGCCTCTGTGCACTTGGCTGCTCCTGACACAGCTGTGGTTTCCCGTTTGGGGGGCTGGAGTTGGGCACCGTGCAGTGCACGATTATCTCAGCTGACTTTCTGCTGGACCCAGTGCTCAGAAGTCCGTGGCAAAGCCTGCAGACACTGATAGACTCAGGGTCTGGCTGCAGAGGACTAGAGACTCTTGTTCTCTCCCTTGGGGTTTGTTAGCTGGCTGTGTGGATATGCCATTAAAATGCTTTTCCATTAAAAAGGAGAAGAAAATAGCAACAGCAGGTCAAGTACTCTGACAATGTGCTTTAGCTATTTACACAGGCTGAAGATCTCTGTGTTTTAACATAAGCCTGTAAATTTGTTATCTTAGTTTAGCCCAATTCTTGCTATTTTTAATGGCCTTTGGGAATGCAAATAGCTCTGCAGTCATATATAAAGATAAGGAGGCTGATTTTTTAATGAAAATGTGATAACAGGCATAACGCTAAAATGAGACTGTTAAATATTTCAAAAAGTGAGTCAGCATATCAAGTATAACAGGATCACAGATTCTCAAAGAACACTTTTTATAAAACATATTTAAAGGGTTGATTGGTTAATTGGGTATTTGAACACTGAGAATAAAGGATTGTTCTCGTTTCTTTTGCTGTGTAGAGAAGAACTGTCATGGGCTCACGGGGAGCAAGATCCTGCTCTGAAATGTGCTGGTGTCCTAGACAAGGTTGTTAATGACTGCCTGGAACTCCATGTAAAAGACCAAAAAATAAGGGAGGTGACAAAATGGCTTGAGGGCTGCCTTATTGAAGTGGGCTCCGTGGAGGAGTAGAATCAGATCAATAGAACAGTTCTGCCTATAAGCTGTCATTAAGGTAATCAATTCTGAATTTTACAGAACAGCTGGAATTCCAAATAAGAGATGTGGTGTCTTCAAGTGGAAAGAGAACACATTTTACTTGGAAAACCTAGGCCAGACTCAGGAATCAAATGATGGAAAGATTAATATTTCATGCTGCTAATGTTCCCCTGCCACTCTACTTCACAGAAATAGCCTGTAGTATCTTGAAGAGTGGGTACAGGTGGAGTATCTAATATACTGTGCTGAAATGTGCCTCTGCTTGTGTAACTTCATCCAAATAAGAAAACAAGTGTGCACTTGTATTATGCAGGCAGTCCCCCTGTGTTGCTGTAATTCAGGTAATTCTGGGATTCTGGTACCAGGGGATGTCAATCCCTGTGTGCCCTGCTGTCTTCCTGCAAGGTCATAAATACTCTCTGTCCTTGTCAGCTGAGTCCTGTTCTGTTACTTCATTTCCAGAGTAGATTAAACTAAAAAATATGGGTTTGCTCACATTGGGAAGCAGTGTTTACCCACCCTGTGAGAGTCAGAGAGATGATATTGAGGTCCCAAGCACACATTTGGGATGTGGGGTTATTTCAAACTTGTTCCAGAGTGGTGTGAACATCCTTTAGTGGCTGTTCAGCATCTTCTCGCTAAACATCATCTGAAATGAAGCCAGCTTCTGTACTCTCAATCTACTGTAAAATCTGAGTGAGAGCATGGTAGATGGGTACAGCTGAGGGGTTTGGTCAGTAGTGCAGTTCTGAATGAACAAAAGTACAAGGAGTGCCCCACATGTCTTTAGTAGGACTTCACGTAGGCTGTGTTCCCGTACCCAAAGATACGCGCATATATATATATATGTAGTGTGACTTAAAATCATTCCAGGTCTTCTCTGCTCACTTGGCTGCTGTCCAGAAAATCACTGCCCCAGGGTACCAAATGTCTTGGTTGGTTCTACATGCTCTGCATGAACGAATGCAATGATCCTGATCCTCTGTGACAACAAAGCCTCCATAGAGCACATGAGCAATACAGATTATGTCCAAAGAGTGCAGGGTCCCTTCACATGGTGAACAGGCAGCAGTGTACAGCAGGTTCAGGCATGAATTATAAGTTGTGAATTTTATCTCTTGAAATAGGGAAGGGATTTTGCCCTTTTATTTGTCAACATCATGCCTGTTGTGTGCTGGATCACAAAGAGGAACTGCTGAATCCCCTCTCTTTTTCAGCAAGGTTTGAAGTTCCACATTGTAACTGGATGTTTTTAAGCGGATAGAGCTGTGAATTCGTAGGAAAGCCCTGATTCACAGATCCATTAGCTGGCACAGTCAGACTTCCCAGTGGCACAGAATCCACTCAGAGGAATGGAACAGCACCATGAAATTCCTCTGAGGTGCCTAGATCCAGCACTGGGCTGGAAGGAGCCTGGCCTGGAGCTGTTGAACAGGTGGGAGTGAGTCTCCCAGGAGATGAGCTAATTTCGTGTGTTATCTCAGTGACTTGTGGTAGAAGAGCTCCTACGTTCCTGGCTGGAGCTGAAAACTGTCACATCCCAAAGGTGAGGCCCTGCTGGTGAGAATCCCCCATTCTCATTGCAGTATTCTGGCTCAGGTTATTGCTGCTGTGCAGAAATAGGGGGCAATGCCCACTTTGGGAAGTTGTCTGTCAATGACAAAAGAAAAAGGAGAAAGCTCTGATTTGAATAGGAAACAATAGGTTTCTTTAATTTTAATGGAACTGTTTAGTATTTGCTGTTTGAGGGGATACATTTTTAAAACTAAAATTCTTCATGTGAAAGAATACTCTTTTTTTTGTGAAAACAACTCTTTAAATTACATGTCTTATTGTTGTCCCAACACAGGCTTTCTCCAGGAACTCATAGAGAACATTTGTTTCATTCTGTTAATGGCATCTGATCTATTCCTCAAGAGATTAAATTTCCGTAATAGCACTCCTGAGAACGCTGTATTCAGGAACATGGAATTGCATCAAACTGGCAGTCTTTTCTAGCTGTTAATTTGCCACGAGGAATGCAGTCAGCTTGATGCCTTAGGTTTTAACTTTTATATTTTCCAAACCCTGCCCTGCCCAGTGTGTAACTCTGGAGTTTCCTGTTCCCTGTTCAGTGCTGCTCTCTGTGCTGGGCACACACAACAAAGCCTCTCCAGGGCTGCTCTCCAAGGACACCCAGACTGTCCTGGGCCCAAAAGTGTAAACTAAAAGCCTCTGACAGAGGGGCAAGTGGAGGAGAAGTTAAATCATTAAACTGAAGCCTTAATTGGAGAATGAACCCTGAGATGCAAATGAACCAAGCCTAAAAATGTTTAAAAGATTCGTGACCTGGGGTCCATCTCGGGGCCCATCTGGGCAGCAGCCTCTGGCTCCCCAGGGGTACCTTTCAAGGCCTTTCCAATAAATCCCCACCTTTATTCCCTTACTCCTGTCTGGGCTCTGTTTCTAGGAGGCCTCTTAAGGCATCAAGCTAAGCAATGGGGAGTGGGAGACAGAGGTGGAAGGGAGCATGTTTGATGTAAAACTGGAGTCTCAAAAAACAGGAGACTGCAGAAAAGCCTTTTCAGTATCCAGTGCTGAAGTGGAAGTGCTTCTGGAAGGCCTCTGGAAGGCCACAGCCTCTAAAGTTCATCTGTTTCCACAGGATACTGTTTGAGATGGTGTAAATTTTACATGCTGTTTATGCCTTGACCAAGTGGGATGTGCTCTGCCACTGTCCTTGGTACAGCTGCTCCCTCCATTCCTGGCAGAGACACCTGGTGTTGCAATCTTTCCCATTAAATCTCTCCTTTGCTGTTGGATAAGGGCAGAATAATCTGTCTCTGAAGTTCACCAGTTACCTGGGGTCACAAGGGTGTCTTTGAATGCCACAAGACTCTCAGAGGATCCGATGTGTCATTCCAGCTGTGGTCCATTAGCAGTGCTGTGCATTGCTACAGGCATTTCATGAACAATGTTTGTACCTGCTTTCAGTTCTTATACCCTTAATGCTGCTTCTTTGTGATCTTCATCAGGCATTAAGTTGTGGCGAGTCATGGTCTCTTTGGATGATGTGAGAGAAGGCAGCATTTTTAAAATGATGCAGAGTACAGTAAAGTCTATTTTTTATGTTATATATTCCGTATGTTTCACGTTCACATTTTTTTTGATCTTTTGTCTATTTTTGTCCCCTTTCATCTTTTCTTTCACCATTCTGTTCTGCCCAGTCTGATTCTTAAGTGGCATTTAAGTAAATGAAATAGAATCAGAGAAAGGAGCGTGCCAGCAGCAATGGACCAGGAAAGCTGTGCACACTGCTTCAAAGTGCAGGTATGAAGATGTGAAGAATTAACTCTGAGACGAGTGCATTCAGCAAGTTTGAAACATTTGTTAAACATATTTAAAATCAGTGTAGGTTGTCAAGAATGGAAAGATGGGTAAATATTAATTTCTGATTTAACAACAAATTTTGAGTGGGATTATCGGTTGACTTGGAATGACAATTTTAGTGGGTGGAGTAAGGAACTTAATCCTTCTTGTGTGCAGACTTCCACTGTGGCTCTGAGCAAGACTGTTGGGTCCTTTGTGGCAGTCAGCAGTTTCTCTTCTGCTGAGATAGTCCACGTTGTCTAAAATGGGGGAAAAAAAATATCTGGGAGTCTCCTGAGGATAAGTACATGAAATATGGAGTTCTGAGATACCATAGTAACTCAGGCTGCACAAGTACCTGAGATACCCAAGAGATGCACTCCTTGGTGTTTGGAGAATGGAGGGAAAGGGTGACAGGAGAAAACCCAAAAGTTAAAACTCATTCTGAAGGTTTAGATACGAATAAGAACTTCAGCAGAAAAATATTAAGATAAAGGTAAATGCTGTCAAGACTCGAGACAGTTATAAGCAAACTTGCAAATGAGAGAGAGATAATGCACAGAATCTGAGGATTGTATCTGATTCTAAGATTTTTGTCAACTTGAAGCAATTTTATGCCTTAATGTAAGATGGAGAGGCATCTTTCAGCTCTCTGTTGCAAAATACAGAGACCTTTTCTGAGAAGGAGTAATTCATATTTTTCAATAGAAATACTGCAGTATAATTAGGAGCCAGAGAGATTAAATGGAAAAGTAAATGGGGGGATGATGAGCCAAAGATATGTGTGGTCATAGGTTAAACCAAAACCTTTCAACTTGTAGATAATGCTTTAAAAAATGTTGTGGAAGTTGTTGGAAGCTCTTAAGTGTGGTGGTAGTGGAGAGGACACAGCTACTTCCCACCTCCACTGGTGAAAATCCTTCACTATATAAAATCCTTTACTATAAAAAATTAGGGAAATTGCTGATCTTCTTTTCCAGCCCTAACTTTTCTGTGATCCATGAGAGAGGAGATGGTGAGTGGGCTAGAGAGTGACTATGAACTCTCTGGACTAGTTATGGGAATTACAGCAGAAGTAGGATTGGATTTGGTGGTGAAGGATGCTTGGGGAGGAAGGAGCTTCTTCACCTCTCTGCCTTGAGCAAAGCAGCAGAGAGGGGCTTATTTTTGCCAGCTGTCAGATACCCTGTTCCCCTTCAGAAACACCCTGAATTCACAGTAAGTACTTAAATAACACAGTAACCAGAGACGTGGTCTGCTTTTCTGTAGGGGGGGTAAGGTGGGGAAAAGGGAGAAGCTGGCTTTGTCAGGGGAGAAGATTCCCAAAAGGACAAAAGGAACAAAATGCTTAAGGTCCCCTTCTTTCTCAGGGAAAGGGCTCTGCTTCTCTCCTTGTCCCGTGTAGTCCCCATCTCTGAGTGCCCTGATTGCCTGTGCCCTTACTGCTGCTGGACTGAAGCTTTTTGTGGAGAGACAACCTGTGTGTGTCTGTGTGATAAACGGTCAGTGGCAGGCAATGTAGGGCTATGCCTGTTATGAGATACTCTTTTGTGGAAGAAACTGCAGGTGAAAAGTGCAGACAGACCATAATTTCTCAGAGCAGGTTTTGCCCTAGACTGCTGAACAACATCTGCTCACAGAGGCATAACAGGGGCTCTGCTTTGGGATCTTGTCTTGTCAAATAACCCTGCAGTGCCAGCACTGTGGCTGTGCCCCTGGGCTCCCAGCCTTGGCAGGAGAGGCTGGTGAAAGGATGGCACAATATCCTTGCTTTGCTGGTGAGTGAGGAGCCCTATTGGAAGGCATTTCCCTGTCTCAAACAACCCCCTTAAAAAAGCTGAAATGCAGATGATGGTGGGCAGAGGACAGACCAGTTTTGTTAGAGTTGGTTTGTGCTGGGATGGAGGGAGTTGGTGATGGGATCCCGGTGAGTCACCAAGGGAGCAGGAGCATCCAGACATCAGCTCTCTGCTGCTTCCTCAGGACCCTTTCGTCTCTTTCTATTCCCATCCCAGGGTGGGAAAGCCTCCTGCCCTCATTACACCTGTATGAATACACAAGCTGAGCAGGGAACCTAACCCTGATTTTGTCTTGTGGTGAAGGAGGATGAGAAAGACTGAAGCAAATATTATGAAGTGTTAAACTGAGCTTACAAATTAAAAGGTCGTGCAAAAACCCATTGGAAAGGGGGAAGAGCATGAGTTTAAATGAAATAGCAAAAACAAGCAAATCTAGAGGATGAATTGTTGCCTTTTTTTTTTTAACCCTTCAGTTTACATCTTTTTTCAGTCTGAAAACAAATGGATGTTTCTTTTATTGTTTATAACACCATAAGAGAGATAAAATAAAAGTAAATTTTACATAAAGTTTCCCAATGCTTTGGCTAAAGTAGTTTCTTTTGCTGCTTAACTGCTGCTGAGCTTGAAATTGGAAAGATAATAAGCCTTCATCTGAAGCAATTAGTCTGCAGTTTTTGTCTCCATTACCTTCGCTTATGTCTGTAACCCAATAGTTACATGCAGATATTTAAGATTTAGTTGCAGTAAGATATTGTCAAAAGTGAAATCACAACTTAAACTTTAATTTATTGTTAATTTAGACTGTCAGAGATACTGTTATAAACATATAATAACATATTATGTGGAATGCATTTTGGGCCATTAATTTAGCTTAATCACACACTGTGACCAACCTCTCAACTCTTTCTGTGTCTGGTTTAAAGGGGTCTGATACTTAGTGTGGTTGTAGGAATTAACAAATGGTACATTAAGTTGTAACTGTGCTTAAGTGTGCTGAGAGCCTCACACTTTTATGTTTTTGTTTTCATGGCCAGAAGCAAACAGGTTATTTTCAAATGCATTTGCAGCATTTTGTGCCTACTTATAGGAAGAACCTCAAGAAGGGCCAGGGAAGGCCAAATTAAAATTAGAATTTAGCCCATATTAAATGAGAGGGAGGAGACATGGGACGATACATGGAAAAGCAGTGATACAGCTTGAAGGACATAACAAGGAAAACTTTCATGGTTGTTATTATTCTGAGATACAGTGGTGTTAGAGAAAAAGGAGGAATTGCTCAAGGTGGGGAAGCAAAAAAACTTCTTTTTTTTATTACTTCAATTTGAGATACCACAGATGTCACTGCACTAAGTATAATAAGCATTAACTAGTCCTCATAGCAGGAAATTTGCTTCTCAACTTTGCTTCTTCTCCTTAAGAATCCCTGGCACTTCACAGTTTAGCTGAATCTCATATACTAACAACCTTCCATTTTCTAATTTCCGTGTCCCTATATCGGTGATTTAAAAGTTAATTTACAAACGTTGCTGGGAACGCTGATCCACTGTGTCTAGTGAGGATTTGAGACTAATCTTTGTGAGCTTAATCATTGGAGGGTTTAGTTGCATTAAATTGATTTATTTTCCATGGTGTTTTCCTCATAAGGTACAACACATGGTTTAACATGGATTATATTGGTAGTTGACTTTGCTATTGCGAGTCATGGTGTAATCAGAAGTTTTATTCCAACAAACTAAACAAGCCAGATAAAGAGCAGTTGTGAAAATATGGGACAGAACAATCCAAGGAGAAATTGATTGAAACAGCCCTGGAAAGTACTTAGCACATACAGATTGTGCATTAGCAAGACTGTATTGATGGGGAAATGTTTTGGCTTTGGTTGCTGAGGGCTGGTCAGTGCTCACTTGTCCAAATCAGCATCTCTTGGCAGGACCAGCTGGCCTCAGTTACTACTCCTCTGCTTGAGAAATGCTGCCTCCCCACCCATAGCACCTTTGAGGGTGACAATAAGTAAATAGATGATGTCTTCTTTCGGTTTTGTGCCTTCTTTGAAAACTGGGTTTTCCAAAGCCCTTCTGGGAAATTATTGAGTTGTTGTGTATGAGGCATTTTTCCCTCAAATGTGTTAAGGAGTTCAGTGTTGATACTGGGCTGTACAATAACAGAGCATCCCTGTGTATTAGGGGACATGTTCTATATAGAACAGAGAACTTTAAGGAATTCTGGAAAGTGTATATACCTGAAATTAGGGATGTTTTGCATGAGTGTCTACATTGAGAATAACTCTATTGACTTCATCAAGCCATGAGCTGGCCCCTGTACTACCTTTCACTATCCTGAAAACCCTCATGAAGAAAATTAAGGCTTTAAATCTACAAGAGCAACAAATTTGTAACTAACAGATTTATTCCAGCTGGCTCATTCTGTTTTCATGTGTCTTTTGTTATAGAACTAGCTGACATTATAAACAGTACTCTGTACTCTTCTATCTACAGTGGGGGGAAGGGCTTCTTCCAGAAATCAGATTTCTCTTAGTTTCTTAGAGGTTTGGAAATCTGATGGAGCTCTGTTTGAGAATGGACTTCAGTATTATGACCACAATATAAATTAGGCCTTTTGTGCACACCTGGACAAGGTTGTGGGCCTGGTTTGCCCATCATTTGTTTCAGAAGATTTATTTTATCACCCATTGGCTCCCATCCTCTTGCTTGAGAGGAAATACTGTCTACACTGGACTTCTCCTGACCCTGAGGTGGGAGGTGACTAAAATGCACTTGGGGACCACATAGGTTCCCTACCAAACCTCCATTCTAGATAGTGTGCTTACTATAAATTCCTGTTGTTTCCTAAAATTCCTGCAAGCTCCTATAAATTTTAGAACTTCTCCAGTCAGTTATAATGCTCTTAGCATCTGGGTAGTAAATCAGAGTTATCAGTAAATAAATTGTCATCTTGTCTGTCATGCCAAAAGGGAGCAATTTTTTTTTGCTGTTCTTCAGCATCCTGCTGTGAATTCCAGAGAGACTCCAGTGATCAATAGCACACAGGCACTGTCACAGGCTAAACCCAGGTTTTAAGTCTTCAGTGATCTCTCTGTTGTAAATAACAGCTGTTTGAAACTATGATGCATAGTTGTTTTTCTGTAAAATGCAGTTCGTTTGTGCAAGGATATTCCCAGTAAATCATCCCACTCAAAACATATTTGGGAAAACTTTCAGATCTCTGTGGAACTCTACCTGGGGATGGATGGGGAGCTGGCTGAAAGCTTGTGGCTCAGGATTGAAAGGAGGGCAGGGACTTTGTGAGAAGCCCTGAGGAAAGGAAGTTTGGGATCTTGGTTGATGAGCATGACCCAGCAACATGAGCTGGCAGCCCAGAAACCCAACCACATCCTGGGCTGCACCACAAGAAACGTGGCCCACAGGCCAAGGGAGGTGATTGTCCCCCTCTGGTGAGTCTCTACCTGGAGCACTGTTCAGCTCTGGGGTCCCTGACACAAGAAGGACAGAGGAGGCCACAAAGATGGTCAGAGGGCTGGAGCACCTCTCCTATGGAGACAGGCTGAGAGAGTTGGGGCTGTTAACCCTGGAGAAGAGAAGGTTCTGGAGAGACTTTCTACCACCTTCCAGGGCCTAAATGAAGCTACAAGAGAGCTGGAGAGGGACTTTTTACAAGAGCATGTAGTGACAGGGCAAGGGGTAGAGGTTTTAAACCGAAAGAAGATCAGGTTGGATTAGACATAAGGAACAAATTCTTTACTGAGAGGCTGGTGAGGCCCTGGCACAGGGTGCCCAGAGAAGCTGTGGCTGCCCCTGGATCCCTGGCAGTGTTCAAGGCCAGGTTGGATGGGGCTCGGAACGACCTGGTCTGGTGGAAGGTGTCCCTGCCCATGGCAGGGGGTTGGAACAAGATGGTCTAGTCCTAAGCCCCTTCCAACCCAAACCATTCTATGACACTATGGTTCCATGTTGAACATGTTTGGACCATAAACCTAGTTTTACCTAAGAATTTGCGTGTGTCTACATTAAAATGAAAAAGCAAAAATGACTGAAATCATATTTAATGGGATCAAGAATTACCAAATCAAAAAAACCTCCCATTGTTCTAAAAATGTCTCTGCTGCCCAAATATGCCATAAGTTTCTGTTTTTATTCTCAAAGGCTAACAATTTCTGAAAACTGAAATTTTTTGTCCCACTTTGATATAAGCGGAGCTAATTACACCCCCCACACAATTAATATAATAAATCTCTTCCCCGTCTTGCTCTAGAAAAGTAAAGATCTTGGCTGGTTGCTACTTCTGTAATAAAGCATTCTAGAAATACTGTTTTATGTACACAAAGATATGAAGTAATTGAGCTCAACAGGCCATGTAAAATACACATGAGAAATAAAGTATGTACTTGAGGCTAAAAATATAATCCTAAATGAATCCTACTGGGATAGTCTGTGCTCATGCTACTCCTAGTCCTTTCACTGCAAGTAGAGCTTATTTCTCTTTTCTTTTATTTCCCAAATAGCTTTTTTGGTCTTTTTTCTTTGGCCTCTATGAAAAAGTTGGAGGAAGAATCAATTCTTTCTTCATCTAAGTTGCTACAGCAAGGCCTACTGTAATACACCAATTGTGCATCATCCCACAGAGCAGAAGAATAGAGGCAGCAGAGGTTTGGGGAAGAAGTTAATGAGAGATTATAATGAAGCTACACGAGTTTGCTCTTTCTCTGCAGAGTCACTGTTCAGGGAGACTGTGATACACATTTTTCAAGCTATCTTCCGGATTGTTTTTCCTTCAGCTCTAACCAGGCTCTTACATTTTTGTTCACAAATGCCTGTGGGTTGCAAGAAACACAGCCTCCAATGTCCACTGAGCCTTTGTTTTATTTTTCCTTGGCCCATTTCTTGAGTAATGGTTTATGTTGTTCAGAGAGAAAAAAATCAGGAATTCACTTGTTGCAAGCTACACACCAAACACTGTTTGCACTTTTATGTGTGGTTGGCTGTTTATCAGATGTAATGCATAGCTTTTATTTATTTTTATTGCTGAAACTGCTGTTAAAACAAGAGATGACAGTTGCTCCAAGGAGACTAAATTGAGGTGACACTCAGATGTTTATACTTCATTACTTTACATTGCCTTGACAGTTTCTGAAGAGTTTCTTTCCATCATAGAAGCCTTCAATTATGATTAGTGTGTGGCTCCCATGACAAAAAAAGCTATTGAACTGCATTTTGTGTAGCATTCATCAACATGGATAATACAACTGAATCAAGAACAGATCAACTTCAGTTAAGGGATTCTTCAAGGCATGTTGTGTTGGCAGTATGCCAAAGTGAAGATCTGACTGAAAAAGTTGTGGCATTCACTGGTCCATTTGTGCTGATTGTCTTTGCAAATATGAATTTTCATTACATTATCCTTTTGCTTTCATATCCTGTGAGGAGGAGAGGATACACAAAAAAATTGTGTTAAGCCAGACTCTTAGCTCGAGACTGATGAAATCACTGCTGTCCATTTTGTGAAATTTCAGTGAACAAGAGAAGACTACGAGCTTTCTTTAAAATAGATAAACAGATTAATAAATAAAATCCTCCCGTGACCCTTGCATGCAAAAATTACAGATTTAGGTGAAGAGAGAGTTTTACAGAATTAGCTGCTGCTGTTGCTAGTGTCTCAGATCCCTTCCTCCCTGCCTGGGAGGTGGTTTGCAAAGGGGTCTGGAGAGGGGAGGCTGTTGTTTCCCAGCCTGGCTGCAGCATCCCCGCTCCCGCCCTGACACCGCGGCACAGGCAGATGGCTGAGGGTGGCACAGAAGGCTCCCGTCCATTTTTAGCAGCAGATTTCAGTGCATGCTAGCCACTTACTCTTTTTGTCATTTGGGCAATGCTTCAAACTCTGGTCTCATTATTTAGCTTTTAAAAAGCTGGGGTAGCTCCTCATTTTTTTTTTTTTTTTTTTTTTTAGAGCATTTGGGACAAATCTCCTCCTGTGTTTTGTCTTGGTCATGCTGCTGAATGATGTGATTCTGTTTGTTGTGAAATGCATTTTGCATGCATAAAACACAGCTAGAACTACTCAACAAGCTTCAGACTCTTACTTAGCTAGCTGGGATTTGGCAAGAGATGACCAGTTAACATAAAAACCCAGGAAGAAAATCAAATAGTTGTGGGAGACATCAAAAGTAACAGATGAGAAGAGGTTTGCTTGCAGAATTTTAATTCTAGACAATAAATTATTGCTGGCAAATTGAACTGCTGCTTGCTTTTTAGGGATATTAGAGAGCTGGAAATAATGCATATTTTAGCCAGGCAATCATCTACTGCCTTTTGTTGACAGACAAGTAAAACTTGAGTGGGGAAAAAGACTAATTAATCATTACTTTATGTAACCTTTACCAGTGTGATACAGCATTTGCATTTGAGTCCTAGTGTGCAGTGTTCATTTAAATTAAGTCTGGGTTGGGTTTTTTTTTAATTGCTGTAGGATCCAGGAAGAAAACAAGTGGAATTATTGGTTTTGGGGAGCCTAATAGCCCAAGTCCAACCAAAAATGACAGTCTCAAATGTCTCCACTTTCTGTATACCACATCATTGGTAAATAATGCCCAGGGGAGAAATTGTTCAGTCGTGATAAATTGTTGAGCATCCAAAAGCTATTGTTGGTCTCACTGGGGACCACTGAAAGCTCAGTGCTATTGAAAACCCAGCCAATTATGCAGGTGCTTATGCATGGGCTTTGAAGGCTCACTTTTCTTGCTTATTAAAAGGGATGGTTTTTTAAAAAGCTTCCTGTCATTACTGGTCATTTATTTTTCCTTCTGTTTTCTTTTGAAAACATCTAAAAGGATAGCCCTCTTGAAACAAGGACATTTGAACTGCTGTGTAGTTAAATGATGGCATTTAATTCAGGAAACTGAGGGTGGTCTTTTGGTCAGTATTAAGAAGAAAAAGGCAGCAGTTTCTCAGATTTTAGAGTATTAGATAGCCCTGTTGAGTTTTGTCTTTTCTTTTGCATACAAGAGATAATAATGGAGCTGAAGTGCCATTTCAGTTACAGAATATAGTTTGTTTTCCTGTTTTGGTTGGAATATAACAGATTCTGAAAGACCTTAGGACAGGAGATGCTCTACAATAACTGTTTATATAATTAATGAAAATTAATTTTAATTATAGGGCTATGTTATTTAAATAGATCTTCCTTGCAGAAAGGTGAGTGTTACTAAAATTGTTCTTTCCACATGTGGTGATTATAATAATACCTAACACATTCTTCATGCTTTATGTCTATGAATTGCTTTTAAAAATATTCATTCTGACATCTCAGCGTTGTGGGTAAACTGCATTACCCACACTTGGAAGAAAGGGAAGCCTGATACAAGGATGAAGTGCCTTGCCCAGGGCTAAATTGTGCCTGTATTTCAGGCTCCAAGCCCACAAATTGCAGTGGTGATCAGTGCTGTGGGGACAAGCAGTTTGGGTCAGCACTGGCTTCAGGCAATTTTTCGACATGTCCTACATTGCTTAAGCATTTTGAGAATGTTAACAATGATTTATTCATCCACTATACTCACTAAAAGTTTTGTTCCTTTTAAATGAGATCAGGCACACTTGGGTCTTTGGGTCTTTGTGGGCACTTCTAGAGATTTGACAGTCATTTAAAGAATCTCCTCCTAACCCAGACTCTAATAAGCAACCATGGATATTAATAATCCATCAGGAGAACATGTGCACACTGATTATGTGTGCTCATGTGTGCACACACAGATACACAGACATACAGCCCACCGCGAAAATCATCCAATGAATCCTCGTGTCTGGCAGCATTTAATGGACTCTGAACCCAAGAGCAAGAAATCACTGTTATAAATCTAAAATGCTTCCAGATAGGTGTTAGGCACTATCTCTCCCCTTGAAGAGGCAGCATTTTCCAGCTTTCACTGGATTTCTACTGGCCTAAGTAATAACTGACCAGGGAAATAAAAGCAGACTGGTGCACCACTCCCAAAAATATCTCACCCCTACAGTAGAAAATTGAGTCTTTCCCCTGCAGATGGTTGTAAATTTGAAGTGTAAATTTGAAGAAGAATTTCATGATATCTGCTGCCTTGTGTCAAAAAAATATCCAGGTGCTGTGGGTCAGCTCTTTGCAGTGACAGGATGCAATGAGCCCCAGGAGTGCCTGTGGGATGCCCTGCTATCACCTCCTCCTGCAGCCAAGTGCCTCCCAGCTGTTAATTAATTGAACCTCAGTGGCTGGGATGCTGGCATAGCTCATGAAGCCTGAACAGACTCTTTTGGTCACCTGATTAGTCTCCCTGACTGTAACAAGCTGCACACTCACCTTTAACCCGTGCTTCTCCTTTCACAGGGAGAGGACAGAGGCACAAATTGATGATCCAGCTCTGCCTCAGACCCTGCACTTAACCCTTGCCTCCCAAGCTTTCAGTGCTTTCTCCACTGAATCAGCCTTTCTCCCGGAAAACTCAGTGTCTCCTGTCACTGTCAGTGCCAGGAGTTATTTTATAACCTGCAAATGTGTTTGCTTCCCTTGAGAAGTAGAGTATATGTCACTCCTTAGTGGGCAAATAGGAATGGCACGAGGGACAGGTGAGCAATGCTGCTTTTAGCTGTCCCCCTGGACAGATGGTTCTGTGGCCATGGGTTGCTGGCCTGAGAAAAAGAAACATGATGAGGTTTTCAGGCAAATCCCTGAAATTCCTCTCTTTCTGCTTTTCATAGCATGGCAAAGTGACTGCATTTTCTCTAGGCTACAACTAATGAGGGCAAGAGGGCCTAGAGAAAGTGTGGAGGCTGGAGGAGAGGGAGCTTTCCCTTGGAAATAGATGTAATGTGTTAAAAATATATATGTGGGGATGAGGAAAAGTCACTAGTAAAATTTATCATCATCACCCTCTGTTTCTTGTTCTCTGCATCTGAAGGTGTAGACAGACATTTCTGTCCTGAAATGCTCCAAGTGGTCTTTCCCCTTCCCTTTGGCTCTAGCAATGTTAGTGGCACAGGGCTGGCTGGACAGCCCTGTATTTTGCAAGAGACAAGGATTCTGGCACTTCACTCCTATAAATGCTTCTTTTTAAGAAGTATTTTTCAGTGAGGTATGATAGCCCTTTGTCTCTGATGAACTACTGCTTTTATTTTCATTATGTCCACATATCATCAAGCAATAAATGCAGACATGTGCACCTAGGTGGAAATACCTGCTCCAAACCAACCTCTCCTATGCAGAGAGGAAAGATAATACAATTTGAACCAAATGTTGGGAAGCTTGAAAGACACCAAAGTGCCTTATTTAAGGACTTTCAACAGAGCAATCTTTGATATTAAGACTGATTTTAGGAGTCTAACATTGATATGTTACTATCTAGGATTTCGGGCTCAGTTGTGGAAGATATCAGATGGAGTTTAAAGACAAGAAAGATGTTCTGATAGCTGAGGAGGTTAAATGCTGTCATGGGGCCCCTTACACCCTTGTGCTGTAGTTTCTATGTAATTCTTAGCTATCCCCTTAGCCACATTTTTTCCAGGTTTAACAGTTCCTATTTGTACCTTTTTTTTTTTTCCAATGCTCAGCTGAATTTATTTTCTAAGTCTGGATTCTAAAGTTTCTTTTTCTTTTCTGACTTTCAGAAGTGCTAGACATTTCTAGCTACAATTGAACTAGATAGGAGCTATACTTAACTATATAAAGTTATGATAATTGCTCTGAATAAAATCAGATTTCAGGCATCTGAAATTAAACACCCTAAATTAGCAAAATGCTTGACCTTAATCATTCTCTGACTCAGCTCCCCATCTGTGTAATGGGATAACATCTTCCCTTCACCACGCAGAGGTGCTGTGAAAAGAGAGTGATGAATATTTGAAGCACTCATGCATTGTAGTGATGCAGTGTTCAGAAAGCACGGTGAGAAAATTGATAACTTTGCCTCTAGAGCAGGTTGGGATTGTGGGCTGCAAGTGCAGGATCAAATGAAATATTGAAGAGCCCTCATTAGGTGTGAGCACCAACCACTTGGTGCAGTGTCTGAGCAGCTGGAGGTGTGTAGGATGTGTAATTAGGCTGCTGCACAACACGTGTGTGCAGGGGGCTGAGTTACAGCTCATGAGCCTTCAGGCTTGAATTTGACATTGCCCAACTCACTGGCTGTGTGTGAACCTTAACCTCAAGGTAGATTTAGTCTCTTATTGTTGATTACAGGTGAGATTCTCAAAAGCATTTGGCTCTTCCCCTCTTTGTTGCCAGTAGAGATAACAGGACTTTATGGATGGCTTTAGTGGGAGCAGAGCTAGACCCGTGCTGAGTATTTTCAAGTCACAAGCAAGGATTTATGCTGCACATTGCCTGAAAAATACACTGGAAAAAAAAATGCAGTGTTTGATGCTTTAACTCAGTGAAGTTCTTGTCATTTCTAAGGGCTGTTAGCTTTTTCTATTAAGAACAACCTTGTATGTGAGATGCTAAAATTAGGTACTGGTAGTGTTTGTTGTTGTTTGCCAGTGCATAACATGAGTAGGCACAATTTCTCTTATTAACCTTGAATGAATAATTCCACTGACCCGGTTCTGAACATCAGAAACCTTGTGGTAACCTCCAGAGGCTTTTATCTGACATGCACTGAGTGGCATTTAAATGACCCAGAGTCGAGTTTTAGTATTATTTATATTGCAGAAAGCATCAGAGACCAAAACCTCATTGTGCCAGGTTCTTATCAGACTCTGCCATGAAGATCTGGCAGTATTAATTGACAAATGGAGTTTTCTTATTCCTGTTTTACACACAGAGGAGGCAGAAACTGGCCTGCAGAAAGCAGGATTTGTTTCATGCTCACTGAAGAGGAGAAGAGACTCCCTCAAAGTCAGGCACAGATCTTAAGCAGGGTCAATAGCAGTATCCAGAGCTGTAGGGTCGGAACTGCAATTTTAGCAGTGTTAATTCTTTTCTCATCTCCTTTGCAGATACAATCTTCCAGCCTGCATGCTGAGATTTTTTTTTTCCCCTACCCATTTAAGACTTTTTATGTCCCTTTTACATAAGCAATGTCTTATATTATTAGCAAATAATTGTCTTCTTCTGCAAAAAGATTTTTTTATCTCAGCTCTTCTCATGGCACTTACCATGTCTCTTTTGAACTTTGGAAGTCAGAGTGTACTGAATTGATGCCACAGTGCATTCCTCCTACCTCCAGCATAATTTTCTGCCCTTGCCATAGACTCTCTGATCCTGCACATTTTCTTAGCAGTAAAAAAGAGCCATTTGAGGCTGCTACAATTTATGTGATCTCACAGGGAAAACATTATTTCCTTAGAAGCAGCAGAAGCAAATCGAAGTAGTCCTCACTGTGAGAGTAACAACTGGATTGAAACACCTGTCTTAACCCCAGGAAGCTGTCCACTCTCACAAACCACTGGAATGTTTTGGAAAACACCTGTCAGCTGCCTTGGAAGCCCACTCGTCCAGCACCCTGAATTTTTCCATAGTTTCACAGGTACTGTGGTCAGCTGTGGTATCAAAGAGCAGTAATAATCTTTCAGCAGCACAGATACACAAAGCTACAATCTGAGATATTCATCACAATTCTCTGCCATGCTGGAAAGGGCCCATCATGATGAATTCTGGCTCAGAGATGATCACATGCAGGGGTGGTGAGAGTAGATGAAGATACTGCCCTTTCTGTGAAATCATTGTTCAAATTTTCATCTAATTTTTCTATTTCAAGTGACTTCCCAACACCCTTAATTTTCTCTTAGCCACAAATCTAACTCCTGGTTTTAGGTTATCTTGTATTTATTCATATTTTTTAATAATATCTAGTAGCTCTGGTCATTTTAATGGTTTCTGTTTCCAAGGAAATGAAGAACTAAATGTAGAGCAAGAGATCACGTTTATGATGATCACCAACAATAAAACAGAAAGAAATAAGACAATTAAAAGGCCACTTTCTTCCTAGGGTTTGATAAGGATCCTAAAGCACATGGTTATACCTTGAGAGCATTACAATACTGAGGATCAATGATTAGGAATGAATAATGTGCTCGTCCCAAACGAGTGTGACTTTTTGAAAATCAGTGTTTTCTTCAGTGGGGCTCTGAAAAGGAAGAAGAGTGTGCTTCCAAGTGGATTCTCTTCTCTCATTGTTGTATTCAGGAGGGAAGTTCAACATGCAGCTCAGCAAGCCAGACTGGATGGTGGCACAAAAGAGAGGCTCTGCATTGCTTTTTGCCTGCACTGATTCTGGCAAAACAGTTATGAGGGGAATTTGAATAAAGTGATTTCATTATTCCCTCTCTCCTAGTATCTCATATCTCTGGTTTATGACTACTGAACTCTCAGTTTTTAAGCCTACTTCTGTATTGTTTCATTTTTTTATTGTTTATTATTAAAAAAAATCTAACAGTTTTAATGAAATAGAAGCAGTCTATGTGCTGATGAGATTTTAAATGTTACATACAAGTTAGTCTTAGGAATAACAAGGCTTTGTTCTCTTACCCAAGAGGAATGTATCACTAAATATCTAATATTATGTGTTAAATGCATTCTTAAGAGCAGTGGGGGTTTCATGTGGGATGCTCATCTGTAAGAGATGGAAGCCTCTGTTATTTCATGGCCTGAAATCTCACTCTCTCTACCCCATTTCAGGAGTTATTCTTACAGGGAGCAAGATCATTGCTGAGTGACCAAGACCAAACCCTGTCAGCTAGGGCACACCCCCAGTGGTTTGGTGGGGGTCTCTGAGGTTGCTGTCTGTACCTCTGAAGGACAAAAAAATCAATCCCTTGTTCCCACTTAGCTGATTTAGCAAGAGAGAGAATAATAACTTTGATCCCAGTAAATTTCTGTGAGAAAAAGAGAACATATGAAAATGAGATTTCACCAACAATAGAATCATGGTGAACACTAAAAAGCCCTACTTAATGGTGAAGCTAATGACTGATGCATTTTCATATTCTATTCCCTCCAAGACTTCAGCTATTTTTCTAGAACTGGATGGTGAAGCTATTCCTCAGATGAATAGGAGCAGTGTTCATCACTACTGTGGCAGGAGAGTTCTGGGGAGAAGTTTATAGGAAGCAGTTTTGTCATGCAGGAAGGTTTCAGCAGCTCTTGAGCTGCTCCATTTCTGCAGGTTGATCCACTGGAGGACCTGGACCATCCCAATCTGTGCAGAGCATCTGATCACCTGCATGAGCCATTGCAAATGGCTCCACCACTGGGATTGTTTTGTTAAAGTGAACAAGGTATAGTCTGCCAGGTTTACAGAAAACCATTTAAATATTCCAGTTGCAATCTTCTCCAAATCATGACAGAAAACAATAATGAAAAAAAGAAGCACTTAAAACCCCAAACCAAACTAAATTTGTAATTCTGTTAACTGGGATTCCTATTTGTAAATAAGAAGATAATGTAGTGTACTCAGAAATTGCTCTCAAAAGGCTTCCTGAAATGTTGGTATTATTTTAAAAGTACCTACAAGGCAAGTGTTATTTGGAGGCACAAAGCCCTACTACTTGAAGCACTGTTTTCCTTTTAGTTCTATTGATTTCTTTTGTGACTCTTGGTTTCATTCCCAGGAACTTACAATGCTGGCTAAAAGCTCATGTTATTTATCATCCATGAACTCCTGCATATCTGTGATAGTTCAGCAAAATTCTATTTCTTAACAATTTGCTCTCGATTACTTATATTTTCCAGAATTTAACCACAGGCTTGGCTTCTTTTTTTCACCTGATATCCAAATTATTCAAGACATGATGCTTAAGAAATACTGCAGGCAATAAAAGGGAAGAAATCTGGAATTTGTGGGTGCAAAGGCAGTCAAAATCAGGACTTCTTTTACTATCTCTCTGAGCCTTCTTTCAGCACAGCTCTGATTTAATATTATTCCATGTTTTCATCCCTCCTTGCTCCTCTCTGAGTTCAGGATGCCAGTCGTATCAATGCTGGAAAATGTCTTCAACCTACTTACAGATGTGTATTAGGACAGAATTATGGGCTCAGTTTTGCTTGAAATGTGTTTGAATTGTAGGAGCTACTCCATAAGTCTCAAACTGCACATTTGCTGCTGCTGCATCTCTGCTGTCTGATCTCTCAGTGACAGCTTTGTCTTTGGGTGGTTTGCTCCTCAAACACCTTTTGATGGCAAATTTGGGTGACACCTCCTCTCTGTGGCCACTGGGGCGACGTGTGCTCCTGAGAAAAAGCAAATGCAGTTATTGTACATATCCCTCTATTGGCACACGTGCAGAAAAGAGCCCCTTGGAAGCTTTTTCTCTGGTGTAGCTTAGGAGCTTTTCCCTAAAAAAACACTTCTTGTTGTCCCTCTTTTGGGTGACAGATATCAAAGATATAATAGATGTCCCTTGATAAGCAGAATTCTACTCCTGTTAGTGGCTGCCTTTCTTTATAATTTGTAATACTTTGCAACTTTTTCTGTGGCATTATTATGAGTAGTTTTCCATATGAGTGGATTCCATATGTTATTTCCCAATATTAGAAATATGTGTGGTATTTAATGCTTTTATTTGATACCTGTAAACAGGCAATTGGCTGCTCAGCATTGCACAAACCTTGGGAGGTGTTTTCAGCTTAACATTATTGCCCAGGAGAAGCCATTGTTACACAAAGCAGGAATTTGCTTGAGTTAACAAGAGGATGTTGGAAGTTCCTTTAGGAATAGTCTGGCAGTGGCTTGGAGTGCACCTGTTCTTTGAAGTGCTGTGTTGGAAGTAATGTTTTATTTCTGATAAAGGTATTCTACTTGAAACCGTATGAAACAATCATTACTCACTTCAGTCCCTTTGAGCAGTGAACCTGAAAACATCCTCAGGCATTAAACTTGCATTTTTCTTAACAGCCCTACTGTACCAGGACAAGGATAATATTGAGACATTTCATTGCTGCTTATAAACAGGGATATCATTAGTCATCAGAGTCATTATTAAATTATATGATTTGTTTAATGGACCTACAGTACACTTGAATTGCTGAAAAATCAATTACCTTTTTTTCTAGGAATTATAGGAGAGGGCCTACAAGCACACATAAATAGAAATTTATGTGAGGCTGTTCTAGTAGGAACCAGACTGGAGTCTGAATTGCTGCGATAACTGCTAAAAAAAAAACCTTTCTTGTTTCAAAGAGCTGGAAGTTGGTGCCACTGAAAGGTTGAAGTTAGGCCAAAACAACGTTACACACAAGCAGTCATTACCTCACAGTCATTCATTGTCTGCAAATGACTTCAGATAGGATTATGTGGGGTTTTTTCCCCCCCGGCATTAAGGATGGCATTCAAGTATTCGAATGTAAATGTCTTGTGCCGTTTTCACTTCACAGACAGAGAGCTGAAGAACTGCATCTTTCTGCAGTGGCAGAGGGAAGCCAAGCAGGGTAGACCATGACATTTAAATTAGCACATGACATCTGTGATTAGGGATCAGAATCCTACTGTTTTAGTGAGATTCATGTTTTTAGTGACTTTTAGTTTCTTTCTGGTTTACTGCAATACTCTCTAACAGCTGATGTTATTTGCCTTCCACCCAATCCTGCAGAGTTATTCTACTTAGTCTCTTAGAGAGTGTTCCAGCTAAAGCTCTGCTTAAAGATCTTACATAAGTTGCCATTCCTTAAAAGGCTTTTGTGCCCCATTGTTACGACCATAGCCTCGTTATTATAATCGTAATATACGAGTTAAGGGCACGTGTGCCAAGAAGGGCACACAATATTGCTGTTTCTTGAAGTTTATTCCATCTCATCAGCAGTACTAACATAAGCATAAACAAAAGCAGACTAGCACCTACTCTACAGTTAACTAGAAGGAGAGAAAGAAGAGTGAAAGATGGCTTCTTCTTCTTCCCTGACATTTTATACCATCTTTTACGTAATTTGTTATTTACAGTTTTAAACCAATGTGTGTTGTCCAGGTATGTACATGTCAGTGTAACTACTGCAAAGTTCCATCCAATGGCTCCACAGCAGAACACGACTTATGGGAAGAAGAAGGAAGAAAGGATTTTATCTGCATCACTCCACCATTTTGTGTTTTATCTCTTATCAGCCCACTATAAAACAATCTCAAAAACCTTCACCTTTTCACCCTGCGAGGATCTATATAATATTTCTATGTTCTAACTCAGACTTTAGTAGATTGTAACATTTCCAGAAGTGTTGGGAACGCATTGCAGGGCTTTGGATCATAATTAGACTTGTACAGGGAGTACAAATTATCTTCAAGGGTCTCACAGCTGACTCAGGGTCAGGCCCTGTAGGTGGCTTAAGGCCAGGTGATTTGGGATCAGGTTGAGAGCAGCTCATTTCCTGATCTTTAATATTTGGCCTTATCTCAGGTATATCAGGCAAACAAATATTCTCTACCTTTTGTCTTCCAACACCCCATAACCACAGTTTCATATTGTGTTCTTTATACTTCATCTCAGATAACATTTATACACATTTATGAATGACTAAAAGATAAATGTTTTTCACAAAATACATGCAGCCATTATTTCAACTTCCACTGACATGAAAGAAAGCTGCTTGGCTTTCACAGAATATTTCTCTTCTATCTGAAGGAGTTACAGCTCGGATTACCTCCTCTATGTTTCTAGCATACAAAAGTGATTCCCTCTTCTGTATTTACCATGAGATAAACTCCACAGATATAAACCACAGAATATGAGACCTAGTGGTTCAATAGAATTATGGAAGAATAAACTAAATTGTTATGAACTGACCTATTTGCTGTAATTCATATAGCAGAAATGTCTCAATTGGCACTGAGACCAGATCTAAGACAGCATGCAACTATAGTGTATCATGAAAATAGTTCTAGTGTAATTTCAAAACCAAAAGATCTGAAATTACTTTTTATTTGGGAATGCAGCAGGAAATACAGAAAGTGATAGTGGCTGCTGAGGAATGAGGAAAAGGATATCTGCACCACTCATACAGACAGCTTGCAATCTGAAAAAAAAAAAGTGGAATAAAGTGATTTGCAAGATTAGCTTATACCTAAAACTATACATTCTGGCAGGATAAAGTCTTTGCATATTGATACCAACAACTTTTCCTTGAAGAAACACCTCTAGGCCTGATTTGTGAGGATATGGGAGGATATGTTCAACCATATGTGTCTTCACCTTTCTGACCATCTCTGCCAGTAACTGGAATCCAGCAGCTGGTTTCAGCCAAATGTAATGGAACAGACAATGAATTCAAAAGTATTAAGACCAAATATGAAAAGTAGAGGGTGCATATGAACAAAGAAATTCAGATTAATGCCTCTGGAGGGGGCATGGATGGAACATGAACCCAACAGTCGCGTGGTCTGGCTGAGCAGCACACAGAGTAGTTTCCCTTTCCATGGCCAATTTTCTGACTTGGGCTGTAACTCTGTCCAGATCACAGCTGTGAAGCTTCCTGACCCTTTTTGTGTGTATTGGAAGAGATCTGAGATCTTTTCAGCAACACAATCTTTCAGGGGAATAAGAGAACCAGAATTCCTGAATTCTACACAGGGAAAATGTTGACTTAATGTTTAAGGAGGGTCTGTCTAGAAAGTGAAGTTTGAGATTCTGAGCAAAAAAAGCCTTGCAAGTTGTTCATTTTGGCTCCCATTTCTCAGGATTCCTATAATCTTTAGCACTTGTCCCACAAGTTTTCCTCAAGCAAAGAAATTCAGATTTCATAGTGCTTGGTGACAGGAACACTGCAGCTTGGGAGTGGGCTGTAAATCCTGGGTGGCTGTAGTAATTCCCAAGGGAATAGCATATGTCACCACAAATGAAGTGTGAAGCTGATGGTTTTTCTGCCTCTGGTGCATCAGAAAGAAAACTCATGTAGTAAAGACTCAACAGCTTTGTAAACCTCTACCTGAAAAAATGTAGTTTGCTTGAAGGAGTCCAGGCAGAGTAATGGCTTCCAGCTGGAATTGCATGTGTGTGGGGTTTGTGTGTTGGATAGGTAGAGTGGCATAAGTAATGGGTTTGTTTTCTGTGAAGGTCTGAATAGAGAAACAATTTTAGAGTTTTAGAATTTATTAATCCCCACAGAGAATATAACCACCAGAGATTTATGGCTGTAATGTTTGGCTTTCCTTAAGTTCCATAATTTTCTGCCTCTCTCCTCCATCCATCTGCTCATCTCCCTGAATTCTTGTATCAGACATTCACTAGCTTTCTTAAACATTTTTTTCCCAATCATAAACTCTTAGATTTTTCTATTTTCTATTTTTTAAATAAATTACAGCCCTTTTTTTCTCTTGATATATAAAGTTTTGGTGAGATGTCAGCCTTGCTTGTATCATCCACACAGTCAGGTTGTAACCTGTGCCCGAGGTTTCCAGCCAGAACAAGATAGATTAACGTGGGCAGAAGTCAGTGTGTCATTCCCTTTTCTCTTGAAAATCCAGGACTTCCCTGATGCCCAGAGGCAGCAGGTCGATATCCACTCGCCAGCAGAGTTCATGGCCCCAGACCTTCCTTTCTGCAGCAGAACATTTGTGCTCACACAGCAGCACGCAGCTCCACTGTGGCTCTGCGGGGAGGGACGTGCACCCCTGAGCAAAGCCTGCTACAAATGGCACTGATCCTCCTTCATGGTTCTTGTGTGCCCTCAGGATGGACTCACGGGCTGCCAGACTGGAATTCAGAGTCAGTCACAGTTCAGGGGAGGGCCTGGCATTGTGTTGGTTTCTGCAAAGCACCCAGAGTACTCCCAGCCCACGCAGATGTTTTATTATTGCACATTAATATACATTATTGAAATACCACCAGAAGGGCAGGAACAATTTAAGCTGCATCGTGCTGACGTGAATCAAAATTACAGTAAGCAACAGATATGGCCCCCAAAGGACTGCTGTCAAAAAAAGCAGTGTGGACCATGCAGGAGACATGGGCAGAAGTAAGAGGTACTGAGGGCAAAGGGAAGAAAGTAACTCTTGATGATAAATGCAAGCTACTGTCAGGTGTGAAATAATTCCAGTTAAAGAAAGAATTTATCCAATAACAAATATTATCGTGGTGAGCTGCTATCTCCAAGAAGACAAGTGTGGGAGTGAGGGTATCAGTGTTCACACACATTATTGAGGTTCTGTGTGCATGGCAATGCTTTTGATTTCCTCCAGATGCAGTTGAGACCAAAAACTTCAGCTACTTTGTAGCCAGATGAAAATGTCACCAGGAAGCTTAAGTTTTCAAGATGTGTTACAAATATACATGATCTAAGATGTAGCCCAATGTGTTTATTAAATACCAGGCTGTTCTATGTTCCCTTTCTCACCCATATTTTTTGCACTCCTTTCTTTTTCTAGTTACATGAGCATGTTAGTTATGTATCTGCAATGAATAAAGCAGAAGTTGTTATTGCAGTTACTGCCTTCTCAAGCCTTTATATTACTGGTTGTACCATATTTATGGGCACATCCTGCACACCTGACTCAGGCAAGTAGATCTTTTAAGTGTAGAGGAGATATCTTTTTAAAAAAAATTTTTACTCACATAATAATGACAGATCAAACAATGACATTCAGCTGGGAATTTTTCTGTCAATGTTAATTTTAGAAGTACCCATGAAAATACATTTTGTTTTATTTGATTCTCTTCCCTTTATGAAGAGCTGAAGAGAGAACCATAAAATTCACAGTGGTGGGGCTTTGAATTCTGCATCACTGTTGGGCTGTCACAGTTTGCATTCTTTTGTACAAGGTTCTCCTGCTGTCTGCAACCCAAGGGAAACAATCCACTGTAGAAAGCATTTTTAGTGGTTGTATAAACACTGAATAAAATTCCATTTATTTCATCTATAGGTATGTTTATGCTTGCATTAAAAAAAATATTGAAAATCAAGAATTCTATCTTTTTATTTCTTATTTTGCAGGACTACAAAACGTTGGTTATGCTGCCTCTTGCTTTATTAAAAGGCATCCCAAGCTGCTTGATCTATTCCAAAGATCTTCCTTTACTGAAAATTTTAGGTGATCATTAAAAGGTGTTATAATTAAGTAATTTATTAATAAGTAATTAAATAAAATTTAATATTTTCATGGGTTTTTTATTGTAAGCACCATGCAGCAGAAGGACCAGTATCAAGAAGATGAGACAGGATAATGGAATAGGAAGCAACCATTTTAAGTCTTTGATTTTCAGAAAGAGGCATAACTAAAGTGTGGAGATAAAATTAAAGTGCCTTGGGGTGTGAAAGGGTTAAGGATCAGGTACATGTCTGTGTGTGGGCTTGTACACACATTTTTGTATGTGTTTTTCATGCAGCATTATAGAAATAAAAATAGCTCATTCCTATATATTACACACAAGATTTCTGCAGAGAATATTCAGTCTTAATAATATAGATTTTTATTTAAACCTGCTCTCAGTTTTTTGCTATATGCTTGGGACATCTATTTTAAATACTCTACTACCTGTTTACTATTTATTTAATAGGTTTTTATCAGGTGTAAAGTGGCTTTACAAGATGTATTTTGATTCAAGAGGGAAGCTCTTACTATGGCAGTGTGGATTTCAGAGGCAGCAGTTGTTGCCTCAGGGCACTCTCTGAGCTGGCAGTTCCAAACCAGTCGAGATTAGGTGCATGTGAGAATGATACTTTACATCTCTGTGTACAGAATTTAGTTGAAGATTATTTCTTCCCCCCAGCACATTTTAGATAAGAGAGTTCTTTTTTTTCCTCCCTCAGTTGTGATTCTCTCGGTTTTAACTGCTGACATTTTATTCTTCCCTTCTGAAAAATAGTCATGACTATCTCATGTCTTCTCTTTGTAAAATAATTTTGGTGTTGCTATCTGTTGGTGGATTATTTCTTGATCAAACAAGTCAGTATTATGACGGATGAAATTTTATCCTAGTTTACTAAGAGCAAACAAGGGGACACCTCTTAGCCTGAAAGAACTCTTAACCTGAAAGAACTGTTAACCTTAAAGATAAATACACATTGCCCCCCCTTCGCAGAAAGCAGATGAATAAATACACCTCTCTGAACTGAGATTAGTCCTTAACTTTCACCATAATATCAGAACTGAAATTAGGGACATTTCCCAAGAACACAGAAATACACTGAAACATCCCTTTGATGAGACTTCAGTATCTACTTTTTATTGGAGCAAATAATATTACTAAATTATTTGAAGTATTCATTCAATTTGTGAGCTTCAAACTATCCCATACAGGGTGAGATTTTCTGCTTATTTAATCTGCTAAGGCAGAGCTCTTTATACTGACGTGTTCTGCTATCAGAGTCCTGCCTGTTCTGGGTTCCTCCTACTTGTCTGTGGAGCACAAATGCATCTCTCTGAGGTTAAAAGTGTTACTGTGAGTTGGAAATAGGGTACCCACTCAGCTAGAGCATTGTTCTGATCCTCAATATAGAAACCAAGGCTCACTTTGTTGTTTTTGTTCATTTTGATTTCACTTCACTGGAGTTTGAAAGTACTAGGGGAATTTTGTCAGTGCCCTATTTCAAGGAAATCTTATTAATCACTTTCAGTCGTGCTGCATAGTTTCCTGCTGTGTATTGTTGCTGAAGAAGGAGATTCCAGACTGATGTTTTTATTAATGGTTGCAGAAAGCTGGACTGGTACTACGTGCAAATATTGAATCAAGAGGGGTTATATGAAGGCTTTTCATAATGTGCACCTCATTGTAAGAGAAAAGTTATTCCACGTTCATATTCTGTCTATGTTAAGGCTTATACCACACGAAAGCAGCAGCTCAGACAGATACCTGCAGAGAATAGTAGCCTTGAGAAAACACTGTGGGTATTTCTTGCTGCATCATAATATGTTGGAAACTTGCAGAGTAAAGGGACCCAAGATCTCAGCTGGTTCTTGTAAAATTTGACATTGTTAATGTGGTTAATGAATGAAAACCAAGGTACACCAGCACCATGAGAGCATTCCCTCTGTGAATGATCTCTGCATTTCCATCATTGTCTTCGCCCTTTGACACCCAGATCTGTCTTCACTCCTTCTTATTCACAGGTTATAGCTATTCTTAAAAAAAATTCTAAATCTTCTTGTGCAGAATAGCATAAGGAAATAGTTTAGGTAAAGCTTTGAGTTTTCATTCCAGGTAGGAATCGTGTTATCTTTTGAGGGGGCTGTTTTGTGGGGTAAGTTGTGGACCAGTAGTGGCCCAAAGACAACTGACTGAGGATACACTTCCAGGCACCACAGTTTGGGAATCCATGAGCCAAGCTATAATTCAATGAGTCAGACCTCATTAAAAGCTTGTTCCTCTTTAGTTTAGAGGAGGAGACTCCTCAAAATCTTCTGAAACTGTAGTTCAGGCTTAATGCCTGCCATTACTTAGGATAGCTGGCTTGTTCTCCTGTTCATCTAAGTTACATGAAAGACAGGGATTTCCTTCCATGTTATGTATTTGCTGTCTCCTGATTCATTGCTCATATTGATACATGACACAAGTCGATCATTGAAATGTAGTTTAAATCCCATTTTATTTGCAATACATTCTAAGTATAGCACTTAATGCAGTGTTTCACTGTGATTCAGAATAAAGGCAAGTGACTCAGAGTCAGGGAGATGTGACTAAATTTTTTTGACTGCTCTTGAAGGCATTTCTGTCATAAGGAGAGATTGGGAAAGAATGCAAATATTGCATCAGAAGAGCACAAATTAAGTCAGAAGGAGAAAATGGAGTGCTGCAATTGAAAGTAATGATACTCTGGACTGGACAGAAGATAAGAAGCCTGTAGAAGAAATAAAAGCTGGTGTTGGTGTGTTCCAACATGATATTTGGAGAAATATAAACTACAGCCTCAGGGACTTTAAAGAGTAAAGAATTTAGAGAGCAGTAGTTGCAGAGCAATACTGAAAGGGAAAAGAATTAAAAATTTCTTAGTGAAGACAAATATAACTAATTTGTTCTAATTTTATTTTCTGATTTTAAAGTTTATGTAGTACTTATCAAGAACTTTGATGTAAATTGTTTTTTGTGTCCTTGCTTAGCATTTGAAATATTGCATAAACCACAGTACTTTTAAATATGTTATATAACTGCTGAAAGTTATCTCCATTTTTTAGTTAGTTATATCAGTTTTTTTAGAAAAATGGTTTGCTTAGCTTGTTGAAGCAGGACTTTTTAATTGAAATCTAGTGGAAGCTTCTAGAATTCTAACACATGAAATACATATAAAGTCTCGATTTTTCTTCTGTTTTTTTCCATTGTCTATTGAGTTCACTTTGCTTCCTGACTGAGTTTAATGAGTTTAACTCCTGACTGAGTTTGCTGTCCTTAGGGAGCATTGATGTTAATTCTGTGTACTGCTCAAAGGCCCCAGGCAGGACTGGTGCGAGGTGCTGTGCAAACACTCAGATGTCACCGTGACCCCCCAGTGCCGTCTTGCCAAATTTATTACTTTAGTTTCACACACGCAGCAACTTCAGCTAAAAAGTGTTTTCTTTGAAGCCTCCTTGTGGCAGCCTAATTACTGCTCAGCAGCAATAAGGGCACTCCCTTGAGCCCTACAGAGCTGGATTTAAGGGACTGAAAGGCTGAGACCATTGAAAATATGATGTCAGGTCTATCCCTGTCCTCGAGTGGGAGTTGTGCAGAAATAACAGCAACAGGTCCTCCTCTACTGGCCTTGACAGCTCAGCTTTCTGCAGTGTAGGGGTTAGATTTAGTTTTTCTGCATCACCTGGCTCACTGCTGTATTACTGCCAGGATCACCACGTCGTGTGATGAAGGGGGCAGGAAAAATATCCTCCTAATATTAAATGGATATCAAGGTCTTGCCAGAGGTGTCATTCTCCAGTTTAAGGAAAGAGTGGTGTGGAGCACAGGAGTGCTGGAAAGGAAAAGCCATTTCTCCTCACACATCTGCTTCAGTGGGAGAAGAGGAATTTTACACAGGGATGGATGCAGAGCTGTGCAATTCCTGTCCTACACTCACACCTGTCTGGTCCCACAGTGCTGGGACATTCACAGCCACACAGTTCTTGCAGAGGCCAGCGTGGGCCTGGACAGCTGCTCTGGTGCCAGACAGTGATGATGACATTCTGTCTGTCATTCTCTAGATGTAGGATGGATAAACAAAAGAGCTTGTGGGCCCCAATTAGGAAAATGCAAAGATGAAACTGATGTGCAGGAAGAATTAATTTTCATCAATTTAAATTCATTCTTTAAATTTTTAATTAATTAATTTTAATATTATTGCTTCTTTTAGGAGATCTGACTGCTACAGTCAATCATTGTGATCACGTCTGCAACACAGTTGCAGAGGGAAAAGTACTCGTCCAGGATTAATGTATGAAAATTGGACTGTGACTGTATCTATTCCTGTCTCCAATTTTATCACTGATTATTAGAGTGGCCTTGGTAGGATCACTTGTTCATCCTGGATATTCTTCCACTTTTTCCTCTAAAAATATTCTGTGAAGTAACTTTTAGTTCACAGGAGTGATGCAGGCTAAGCTTTACCAAGTTGAAATCACTAGATTAAAACAGGCTATCAGTGCAGGGTATTGTTAAACTATTTCACTGCTAAATGACTCATCTGAGAAGTTAAAAAT
Source organism: Rhipidura dahli (assembly GCA_013399225.1). NCBI lineage: Eukaryota > Metazoa > Chordata > Aves > Passeriformes > Rhipiduridae > Rhipidura > Rhipidura dahli. Next base: position 527,726 of record VXAC01008663.1, read on the forward strand.
AGAGTGTCAATGGGTTTTTGTTGTTCAGTTATCACTGTTGCATGGCCAGCTCAAAGGCCACGTCTCCCTGCTGTAAGGAAGACTTGACAAGCCTCCCCCTGCTCTGAGGGCCTGCAGGCATTTCAGCTGTTTTTATCTGGGGCAGATGTTCACAAGAGAGTTTTCACTTGAGAAGGAGGGAATTGGTACAATGGAAAAGAGTTTCCCATTCTGTTATGAAAGAAAATATTCCTCGAACTCTCATCCGACACTCAGAAATGAGTTTTGTGATTTTGGTAACCGCAGCTGGAAGGTTTGCAGTGGGCACAGCTCGAGCACGTGTTTCTGCTCTCCTGCCTCAAGTGAGCTTGATGAAATACTCCCCATCTTAGCCCTCTCCATCAGATTTATTTCCTCTTTCAGGCCAAGCAGTTTTCAGTGTACTCCACAGCCAGATATGGTGAGCAGTCATGGTTCAGTACATATCCACTTCTTCAGTTTTGGCTCATAGACTTCTGTATTCTTCTTGGTTTTCTTTCACTGAGGCCAACAAGAAGTAGGCAATGGGAAAACAGAAGAGGAAAATGTCTGTGCACGATGATTTCTGTCCATTTGTTTTTGCTTGTCTGAGGTCAGACTGTGACATTTAAGCCCTTTTTGGTTTAGAGAGGAGCATTGAAACCCATCAGTGAGTGTTTTCTCACTTGACACCAGCCCAAAGGTCGCACAAGCTGCATGGGATGGGAGGAAAGATCAGTTCAGCATTTCCCTGCCCTTACCTCCTACATCTGATTATGACACCAAGTCCCCAGATTCACACAGTTTTGGTGTCACCCCTATCCTAGAGTTTTCCATGCCCATAAAGGCTTGGGGGCAGCCAGAAAAGAAGCACTGGGTGTGGGACCTGAGTGAGATCAAGCCTGTGTGAAACAGGGCCTGTGATGCTCCACAGGGGCATCTCCTCTTTCACAGTGATCACTCACCAGTGCGTTGTGCTCAGGGCCACCCTTTCCATTTGTGCAGAGGAACTGTGGCTCTCTTGGAAACTGGTTATTGATGCTTTCCATCTTTCAACTGCTATCTTTTATTTTATAGACCTTTTCTCTATTCTAATCACATGAGGTATACAAAAAATACCATTTTCAAATGTCCTGCCTGAGCAAATAGGATGTCTAGAGTTAAACTGTGGTACTTCCTGAGCTGCTGGAGCCCATGAACCTCCCTTGAGTTTTGTGTCTGACCTTTACAGCTCACTCTCTGAGCAGGTTTTCAGAAGATGTGATTTTTTTATACTCTGGTTTCAGTAGCAATTCTGACTGCTGACTATTGTGATGAGGCCTAAAAACTCATTTCTTTTACTCTTCATTTTTACATTCTTGAACAATGACAGGTCAGGAGGTGCTTTGGTTCTCTAGGGAATAACTTCTGTAATGTGAGCTCAATTTTTTGATGGGATACTTCACACATCCCTATAAAGTGGCCTGGGAGGGGATGGAAAATGGTGACTATTAATTTAGGAGTCAGTTTAGTGAATCAGGTTCATTCAGTCTTGGAGGACCTGCCCTTTAGGCAGTGAGTCTCCTGTATGATATTCCTGTGTAGCTACAGCACATGAATTGTAACAGGAGAGGAAATCAAACAATAATTAGAGACTTGGTGAAGCTGGGAACAAGGCAAGAGCATCTTGGTGTGGTGCAACCTGGTTCCATGTCAAGAATATAAACCTTCTCAAGGTCTTGAACTTTTGCAAAGCAAAATTTTTATTACTTCAAGTTTTCTATGATCTTTCTTAGAGCCAGATTTGGCCATGAATCTACAGGCTGGCTCTGTATTCTGCTGTCTCTAAGATGTTTCAGTGCCTATTGCCTGGAACACATCCTTTTTCTCCACGGTGTGAGGGGCTTCAGGTGCAGGGTGCTGCTCTACTGGAAGGACTGGAATGCTTGGATACAACTGGAGAACACACCAGGCTTCTCTGAAAGTGTGGGAGATGCTGTCCTCAGAGTGCAGAACAGCAAAGAGTCACTGATGGCTGCATCTGGCTCTGGGGAAGGGGCTGTGACAGAGGCTGCAGAACTGCACAGATCTGACTGCAGGGAGCATGGGGTCAGGAGTGGGGCATCACACTCAATGTCTTGAGCTTAAAAATTCTGATAATCCTTTTGGTTACAGCTGAATTATCTGGAAGTCTGGTTGGGTGGAACACCTTGCAGCTTTGCAGGTGTTTTGTAGTGCCTGGGGATCTTGTGTACCTCTCTGGAGGCCCAAGAGGCATCTCTTGCAAAAGCACACTTCTAATGCAAGAAAGAGGTGTGCAATGAACTAAAAAAATGCTTCCATAACCTTGATATGTCTATGTAAGAATTAGCTTTTACATCTGGAAAATAAAATACCATGTAAACTTTCTGTGACCAAAAGATGACATTAACAGAAAATGAATTGCAATTAATCTTAGTTAACTGCTAATTACCTGTAAAATCTGATTAAAGGGAAAACTAAATTTGCCTGCAGTAATTAATGTTTCAATATGAAGTCTATGTCCATGTAAATATGTCTAGTTCTCTGCATTAATTTATCACCACTGCTATTTATGAGCTTTCTTTTTCTGCTTTCTGCAAAGGTTACAGAGAATGAAGGACAAAATTAGAATAATGAATCCTTGTTTATTAGCACAGCAACAGAACAATTATTGTATAGACATTTTATAAACTCCTACATTATGATATTGTCAGAGAAATGTAGTGTTTCAAACATATTAGCTTAGAAATAGGCTTGTTTCTTATTATTTCAAATAATTCTGCTTGCACTGGTTTGTCATTCAGCTGTCAGTGGAAAGGCAACAAGCATTCATTGAGAACTGACCCCCCAAAAAAGGACTGGCCATTCTGCTATTCACTGGGAAATGGATTTTGAAATATTCACGTAATGAAATCCCCAGAGCAAATAGACTTTAATAGCTGGTGGGGTTTTGTAAAGGAACATCAAATCACAGATGGACATCCAGAGTGAATTTCCAGTGGGGATAGCAGGCAAGTATATACCCAGTTAGAATGTGATTGAAAGGAGTAGGACATGTAATTCTTCAGTATGACAGGTAGCAAGTCTTTTCTCTGTCTTTTTAGCACAAATACGTTAAGCACCTTGTCCTCCATCAAATTGTCTTAAGAATATTCCTATGCCAGGAAAAGTTGGTAGGTATCATGTTCAGCAGCAAAAAGAGCAATCTTATAAAGTGTTCCTTATAGAAAACTCACAAGCCTACACACTTCCACACAGCAAGCTGTTACCCAAAGCAGCCCCCGAGCTGGTGATGGAGTCAGATATTGCTGCATCTGCATCTACACTGAGGGGAAAACACTCACAGCCCGTCCCAGACACCTCAGGACAACTTCCACACAGCAGGATGCTTTTCCATGGAAATGATTCCATCTTTGAATAAAGGGCATGAACAACGCTCTTAAGCACTCAAACAGAAAATGTCTGGGGTTTTTGTGCTGCAACCCCCCCGGGGATACAGAAAATCACTCCGTGACTACCTCCTGCATTGGAAAAACAGCACATGCTGACCCTCTCCCTTCCCTCCTTTAAACAGCTCTCCTAAACCTTACCAAACTGATTATCAGAAGCTTGATATAATCAGGTGGTGTGAGAACAATTAGAAATTAGAAAAGCTGCCAAAAATATCTCCAAAGCCACAACCACAGGAAAAAAAAATTTCTTGACAACCAAATAACCAGTGAGCTCCACGCATAGAAATCTTACAGTGTGATATGCTTTCTCTAGTGTTCCAAATATCCTCCTGGAGTTATGTGAGTGAAAACAGTGACTTTGCACCACAATATTCCTCTGCTGATAAATGGAAAAGGACAGAAAAGCCAGGACTCAGAGAAGAAGCAAACAACTGCTTTATCTCTGACTCGCTGAGCCTGGTTCCCGAGGGAGGTGTATAAAATACCTTTGAGGAAGGTGATTTGGGATAAAGTGCATAACTTTGCTGGATATTAGAAATACAGACACAACAGCTTCATCTTTATTTTGAGTTGCAATTTTTTTCTAAGCCTTTCTTCTCCACTTAAACCCTTTTTGTTCCACTTTCTGTCAAACCGATAAGGAAAGGAGCCTTATCACCTCTTCCCTTGATTACCCTTCATGATGCTTTTCTCTCAAGTTGTTCAGCTGATTAACATAACTAAATGAAATTCAGAAATGTGTGTCTTGCTTGTACAGAGATTGAAGTTCGCTGCCTCTGTTTCAGTCAAAACTCTATCAACTGCTCTGTGAAAGATACTAAAATCTTCAAATCTTGCCAGTCTTATAAGGTGGATAAAACATGGGATTTAGGTGTTTACAACAAGGCTACTTGTAATTCCCTCTTGACATTGCTCTCCCATGAGAACAGGGGAGCAAAAGTGGAGATAGTTTTGTCTTTCAAGTAGGAACTGGAAGGATATCAAAGCAACTCACTGGATGTGATGCCCTTTCTCTGTGTCTCCTTGGATTAAGGGCATATGGATGGTCTCCTGGAATTTATGTACCATCATGCCTAATTTTTATACAAAATTAAGTATGAAAACTGTATAAGTTGTAAGCAAGATCTCCAAAGAATAGCAGTTCTGAATTAGGCCTTTAACATTGTCTTAATGTGCCCAAAGATTTTTGTATCAGTGGTTAATTCCTAAACAATTTCATGACACAAACTATTACATCACCTGTGTGAACCTCTTTGAAAATTTGTACTGACACTTAAATTAAAGTGGAACAGCATTTGTTCCCATACAGAGAAATGGATAAACCATTTGTGTGACTTAAATGTGGTGTTATCCTTGATTATTTACATGCAATCTCATAATTTGCAAGATCTAACCATTTTTTTACAGAGAACCAAATTTCTTATAAATACAAAAAAGCAATATACACACAAACCTCCCAAAGAAACAAACAGAAAAAAAAATCAGGAAAAATAGCCTGGTAAATCCTGGGGCCTGTAATTTCCAGCATATAATCTATATTTCACTGTTTTAAACTGGACAATGCATGGCAAACAATATCTCACACACTGACTCCTCAAGTGATTTTTGTAATTCTTAACTGGGCCAATGTCCTCAAGAAAACTGCAGCTGTCTCTGAAACAGCTATAGAATCATGGAACCATGGAATCATTAAGGTTGAAAAGACCTTTAAGATCATTGAGTCCAACTGTTAACCCAGCACTGCCAAGTCCACCACTAAACCATGTCCCAAGTTGACATTTTTTCAACACTTCCTAGTATAGTGACTCTACAAATTCCCTGGGCAGCCTATTCCAAGGTCTGATTGCTCTTTCAGTGAAAAGCTTTTTCCCAATACCCAATCTAAACCTTCCTGCTGCAATTTGTGGCCATTTCCACTTCTCCTAACACTTCTTCCTTGGGAGAAGAGACCGACCTTCTAGCTGGCTACAGCCTCCTTTCAGGTGGTTGAAGAGAGTGATAAGGTCCCTCTGAGCCTCCTTTTCTCCAAGGTTGAGCCCCCTCAGCTCCCTCAGCTGCACCTTGTGTGTGCTCCAGACCCTTACCCAGCTCTGTTACCCTTCTCTGAACACATTCCAGCCTCTCAATATCTTTCCTGTAGTGAGGGGTCCAGTAGCGAACAAATAGAGCTAAGCTCTTATCTTTTTATTTCCATTAATGTTAATTTAGCCAAAAAGAAAGGACTCAGTCTTACAAACTAATGACTTGACTACTCTCTTCTGTAATAGGATTGACATTGAAGGTGGTCAGGTTGTGCATCTATGGGACCGTGTTTTCCTGTTCCTGTCACCTTTGTCCTTTCTTCTTTTCTTTTCCACATTCAGTCACTCCATGTAATTCAAATAAAACTCTGCTTGTCTTTAGGCTGGGGTGATGCATCAATCGCAGTGCCTGAAACCGTGAGAGCAATTTCAACCAGAACCTTCTGCAACAGACATAATATTGCAGTGGAAACTGCTCTTACATGTACAAAACATCACAAGGGCATTGTAACAGATCCTTTGTGGCAGATTTTCAGGCTACTGTGCTTGTTCTCATTTTGGGATGAGAAGGCATCTCATTCATATTATTGAGGGGAGCAGGAGGTGAGTTCAATATCCTTTAAAGAAATATTCTGTTTGTTTAGGGTTTTTATTTTTCCTTCAGCAGTATTTCTCTGCAGTGATTTCCTTTGGTATTTGATCACATTTAAAATTCACTCATTTGATTATATTTTTCAGAAACTGTTGCATCAGTAACTCATATTCAGTAGACAGAAGCCCAAATTATTTTGGTCCTTAGTTACCAAAGAAACTCTTCTTCTACTCTTCCCTTGTGAATTATACAGAAACAGTTGTAAATTTGGATCTCTGCTTTGTCTGCTCTATAGATAATAATTGGTAGTTCTGAGAGGCTGAAACACTGATGCTTCCTTTGGCAGTGCTGCTCAACAGAAAAGCCTACAGAGGTCTTTGCCTATTTAGAGGGCAGGGAGTGTGTCTGTATTTCATTCCTCTAGTGCAGCTCAGTTTCCCTCTAGAAATCCATGAAGAATACGTGAATTGATGCTTTCATGCCTGCTTGGTTTTGTTCCAGCACTGCTAATACAACCTAGATTCTCTGTAAATAGGACTGGAGTTATACAACAGTAGTTTGCCACTTTGGCAAATTTCAACTACTAGAAATTGATTGTCACTGATTTCTCTTGTAATGCAAGCTCTGTGCCAGATCCAAGCTTCTTCCAGACAAAATTGTCTAGAAACAGGGATTCAGATGGAGGGCAAAATATCTCTTACTTGAATAACTCCTTTTTCTTGCTCTGTCTTGCAGGGCATTTAATAATTTTTTTTGAAACCCTCCAGTCTTCCAGGTGAGTTCATTTGGTAGGAAGCCCTGGAGTAACAAACATGTATTTTCTCGGAAGATCTAATACCAGTACACCTGAGTCGATGGGAGATGCAGGAAACTTTTCTGCCAGAGTCCTGAGCTGGATCACTGGGTTGCTGCAATCTTTCATGCCTGGCCTTGCATCCTTGTAGCTTGAATTCCAACTGATTCTCCTGTTATGACAATTGAATGTGTTAAAACTGCAAAAAATACCCCCAGAACATGAGGAAAAGTTTTAGCATCTCCATGGATATCAACACCTTGCTTGGTCTGGAACAACTGAGCTTTTCACTTGAGGTGGGAAGTCCTGACCACATTGTCCCTTTGACTGAGAGCTCTATCCATTAATTTTGAATCAGTCTGCTTTAATTCCCCTTCTTTTCCTGAATATTCTGTGTAGCAATGATTTCAAGAAATTATTGTCCCAAGTTTTAGAGAATAGGAGCCTTGACTAAAAAAACCCAGCCACCCCAATGAGCAGATGGTGCTTTCTCTCTAGCACTGGGCTAGATCTCTGTCCTTCCCTATGCCCTGTTGCTGAACTTAGGGGTTTCACACAGCAGGATTATTCTTTGAAATGTATTTGAGAGATAAGATAAGGCTCATGAACCTGGCTCTCCTACAGAGTATTTTGCTCCTGGGTGATACAGGGAAGTGGACAAATGCACCTGTCATGGGGAAGTATGCCTTGTAATGCCAATGTAATTGAAACATGGCAAAACTGTCATTTAATCTGAATGGAAAAGTGTGGATTTGAGAAAAAATTCAAACCTGCAGGTTTTTGGTTTTTTGGTGGTGGTTTTTTTAATTATTTTTTAGCACCTTGCAAAAATCAGAAAAGCAAGTTTATAGGATCAGGTGAAAAAATGTTTTTTGTCTCATGGGGACAACCCATACATGAACATTTTTAGATGGTAAAAGGTAAAAAATTAGAAATTACTGAAACTGTCGGGTGAATTTTCCTGTGGGAAATTGAGGGGCAGATCCATGGTAATTGAATAGGATGAAATGTGTCGGTTTTCTGATGATCTCTACCAAAGAACTGGTCAAATCGCTAACCAGATTAAAACATCCTTGGTTATTAAGCATTGGCTAAGGGACTTTAACAGTGCTCTCTTTATGCAGTAGGCACGTGGGGGTTTTGGCACCGGGAAGTAGAGTGGGGTGGTTCTTTTCCTCCTAGTGTTGAGATTTAGCTCTGATTACTGAGGCTGATTCTTCTTTTATGTAAGAGACAAAAGCAGCCAGTGACTCCGTCCATTAAAGCTGAACTGTATGGAATGACTGGTGAATCTGTGCTGGAAATCACCAATGGGCTACTGCTGGCTTTAGAACCAAAAAAATTCCTGATAACATCATTGATGGATCTCTTTAAAGAGAGATCTCATCTATATCTTTAAAATTCACAAGAAAAACAAAGGGAGACTTAACTGCTGAATTAATCAACACAGGCTGAACTTCTCTCCAGCAAACAGCTTATCTTCAAAAGGAAAAAAAAATAAAGAAAAGAATAAAAGGAAAGAAAAAAAAAAGAAAAGGGAAAAAAACTGAGCAAGCAGGTAATGTTGAAGTATGACAGGAGTGTAAAGTGGAAGTTACAGGAAACAACAGACTTTTAGCAAGCTTTATACCCTCCTGGTGCAAGAAAACAGATAAGATTAAATCCCTCAGCTTCATAAGAAAAGAGTAGAACAGTCTGCTCCGGGCTATTGCAACACCAGAAAAATGTGTGAGAGTCTGAGACAAGCTTGAATATCCTTCAAGGCTCGTTTCCAATGGCCTTTTTGGCTCCTAATTCCTCTAGGCTTCTAATTTGCCTGTTACTTTGACTCAGCCTGAGGGCTAATTATGTGCTTGAAGAATCCATTAGAAAATAAAGGCATAGGAAGGCATCCCAGGAAGATGAGTTGAACGAATGCTGGAGGCAGAAATAACAAGTGTCTTCACAGAGTCTAAGGAGGAGAAGGTGAAAGCAAGCAGCCCTTGCAGCCACAGCCCGTGCCAGCTGGTGCCCTTCCTCCTCCCACTCCCCACAGGAGCCTGAGCCCTGAGAGGACTGATGCTGGTTTTTCACTGCTGGAGGTTTCTGGAAGTTTATTCAATAAGAACTTTTCCTCTCAGCTGTTCAAGTCTCTAAAGGAGGTGTGATCAAGGACAAGTCAGGGTGAATAGGGTTCCTAATTCAGATCATGTCCTGTAGAGGATGTTGTATTAACAGGATACTGCACATAAAGTGTGTGATCTGAGCTAGGCTTTCCTTTCCTTTAAAATACATAGATAATGTTAAAAATGGAGCCTATTTAACTGAAGTTTATAATCTTGGGCCAGATTCTCAATGAGTGCCAAACAGCTCCGACTTTCTGTGGAGATGCTGAGCTACCAGAGCTGGCAGCCAGACCCAGAAGGGACAGCAGTTCGTTTGGTAGATATCTCACACTTCTGGTCAAGCTGGGATTATCATATTGCCTAGGGGAATTAGGCAACTTCATTAGCTACCTAACTTCTGTTTTGGTGTTTTGAAAATACCTGATGTAATTAGTGTGTTTTCTCCTAATGTGGACTGCATGCAGTTGTCTTTTCCCATGTTGTCCTAATGACTCCCCAGGGTACAGGAAGGCTATAGGACCATGGATCTGCTCCTGCTCCTTCCCATTCCAAAGCCTGCCACATCCATAGTGCTGTGCAAACTATCACTTTTTTTCTCTACTGCAGTTCCAAGGCAAAAATGAAAAATGGTTCTTTCCCAAGGGCTGGGGAAAAGTTAATAGGTTTGAGCCAAATGAAAAAGGTTGTTGTCTGTCTTGGTTTGTGCTGAGTACTGCTTCGAAAAGAGACAGCAGCAGACTCATTTTGAAAACATCACAAGTCAAAAAAATCAACTTTCTATTAATCAAATGCTTTGGCAGAAACCTTTTGTCAGAATGCTCTTTGTTGTTGCTCTTATTTATGTTGTGTTTTGTTGCTGAAGCTTTGGCAGGTGATAGCTCTGCTGTGCCCCTGCCCCTTGGGACTGGAGTTCTGGCCCACTTAAGTCAATGTCAAAGCTGCTTTGCAGTCTCAGTCCTTGACTGAGGCCCCACAAGGGTTTGTCTGTGCATTTGCCAGTGCAGGAATGTATTGGTTTGGAAACAAACCATTTGAAGATCACAAGTCAGGATTAAAATTAATAGAAAAAAATAGAAATAAGTGAAATAATATAAGGAAAAAGCACTGAAAAGGCCAGATACAACCTGATACCCTGTTAGGGCAGTGAGAGCAGTCCCAGTGAAGTGATCCAGTTGAAGCAATGATCCGATGGAAGGTCTGGTCTCCAGCTGAAGGTCCATGGTGGCTCTTGTCCTCTGGTCACCCAGCAGACAGGGCTGAGGCCAGGCAGTTCCAAGGGCAGCTTATATCCAGGTGGGAATGCCTGGCTCCCCCCTCCTGGGTGGAGCATCTCACAATAGGATGAGATAAGTCCATGAGTCATGTGGTGGTTTCTTGATGGCCCATTGTCTGTTATCAGGGGAGGGTGGTTAGCAGGTGATAACAGCTAATGGCCCACAGCTGGTGGTAATAGAATACTTAAATACATCTGTTGTAACCTAGGACAAGGAGGATAGGAAAAGCTGCCTTATGTATTTTCCCACTACAGCCTACAATTAAAAGATAGTTAGACTGTTTGTCACTAGCAGAGGTGTCCTGCTGTCCTCCAAGTTATTGTTCCAGCTGAAGCTTCATAAGCTGATGTTCTGGCTTAGAAAATGAATTTATGTGGAGTCAGATATCTGAGATTAAAGCTAAAATGCTGTCTGAATGCTTTTGTGTGGTGTCATGAATATAGATCAGCTGAAACACTCCGTGTATCTGTCTGTCTAAAAATATACCTACTTCTTGAATCAATAAAGTTAAGCACAAGGAAATCTATTTGAAATACAAATCCAGACAAAAGACACTTGCTTTCTTTAATCTTGGACCAATACTTGGCTATTTCATTAATATATTATCTCTGAAAGGTAACTGGGTTTGTCAGAGTTGAAATAAGATTAAATGAATCAGCTATTGTAGTTCATCTGTTAAATCACAGCACTTTGCTCTCAGTTTGTAAAACACTCCCCGGACTAATGAAGTAGGGTCAATCACATGCATTTTTGCTGGAACCAAATTGCTGTTAATTGTGTCATCAATTGTATGGATAGGTCAATAAATGTTGCCATTGTACACTGACGACTGCAGAGCCAGAAGATGAGCTGTGTTCCCATGGTGTTGTGCAGGTTTAGACTCTGCACAGATCAGTGTCTGATTTCTGCCATGTAGGAGCTCCCCACACAGCACCTGATCTCCTGCAGGAGTATCCCTGCCTGCACCATCTACAAGTGCCCCGTGGCTGGAAAGGCTGACTTAGCCATGGGCAGCTGGTATTTAGCACTGTGGGAGGTGTGGGAATCACTCAATTCCCACAGATCCCTTTGTAACTTCTGTCATTACATGGATGGGTAGAAAAACCACACCAAGTCCAGGGTCAGGTAGAAATAGTGGCAGCAGGAGCCAGTTTAATGGTTTTCCCCCAAGGTTTTTATATGTTAGTTCTCAAAAAGTGAGTTAAATGGCATAAAGTAATTGGTTCTCTGGCCATTCACCCCTCGAGGGGGTTGGCCCAACTCTAAGACATCCATTCCCAAGTGTTTTTCTTGTTGAAGCCATCACAATCTGGCAAAACCATTTGCAAGTGCGAATATTTACAAAACTGCTAACTTCGTTTTAGACAGCTTCCATGGGAAAGACAGAGCTCTCACAAAATGCTGCAGAGAGCTGAAGAAATTCACTGCTGAAGTTTTTTCAGCATCCACAAACTTCAGTGTATTGAGCAGCTTCTGAAGAAACATTTATTATTTGCAGTTGTGCAGTTTTGTGGTTCACTGGTGGACAAGAGTGGCAAGAGAAGCATTTGTGACAAGTAATGCAAGCAGTGTGTTGAGTGGCTGCTGCAGTGACTGCATCAGAGCACACACTGGTTATTTAACTGGCTAATGAAAATCACCCAGGAACAGGATGGACTGTGTTGGCTGGTGGTACCACACGTCCTGGCTGAGGTTTCCAGGGATATCAGGCGGTGCAGAGCCATCTGCTCTGACACACACCTCTGACACTCTGCAGAGGGGCTTTAACCAGGCTGAGAGACAGACAGTGACCTTGGAGGGATTTCAAAAGGGCAGGAGAGAAGGGGTGAAGAGGAGAGAAGGAAAGAGCTACTCCATCTCAAAGGGGATGGGGTAGAAGTGACCTGCATAAAAGGCTTGAGTAAATGAGATCTCATCACAGATTTTTTTTCTGTATTAAAGCTTTCTTTTTGTTTTTGTTTTGTTTTGTTTGGTTTTGTTTTGTTTTGTATTTGTTGGGGCTTTTTTTTTTTAATTCAGTTTTTTAATATTTGTTTCTTTTGTTAAGATTCAATAATCTTTGACCAATCAGATTACTTCAACTTATCTTGGGTTTCAGTCTTCAGAGAGACAAATGTCACTGCCAAAACCAGCAGGGGTCTGGGTGTAAAGTGCTGCTGGTGCAGAACCTGCTGTGAAATGTCTTGAAAAGAGGGGGAATAAGTGGAGCTTTTTCTGAAGAGTAAAAATGGGGAGTGTCTCATCAACTCTGAGAGTCCATAAGGGACCAAAGTTTCACTACACTTTTTATTTGTGGATATGTGTGGAAGAAATATTTCTGTCTAGCATAGAGACTCAAGTTTGTGATTTGTTTGGGTATTTTTGTTTGCTAGTGTGGGGGTTTTTGGCGGTTTGTTTTTTGGGTTTCTTTAAATATGCTCTTTTTTCCTGGTTTGTGTGGGTGAAAACCCAAGAACTGAGCAAGTTCTTGGCAAAAATAAAACAGAAAAACCCCCAGACCTTCTAAGCAAACTGCAAAGAGATGAGAGAATTTTCTATTCTCCCAATCCCCCAAGGAATGTGCTAACCATTCAGCAGTTAGCTGCTCTGGGTTGGATTTCTCTCAGCCTTTCTTGTTGCAGCTGCATAAACAATTAAATATTAATTGGACTAGGAAAACACATTGGTCATGTGCAGAATAGAGACATTCACCTGGGACATGAGTGGCCAAGTTCAGCTCTCAGCTCTGAAATTGGTAAATTTTTCTGACCTACTTCGGAGTTGTTGGTCTCAGTCACCTGAATATTATTTACCTCTCATTGTTGCTTTTGTCCATGGTGTCTCTCATGTTCAAACCATTCTAAGCACAAAAAACCTTTTCTAAAGATTTCATCAAAATTAGCACATTCCCAGCAGAAGTGTTATTTTTGGGTGCTATTTTCTAGATTGTGGCAGGTTCAAGATTTCTGTTTCAAAAAATTTGACTGGCTCCAAAGTGCTAGAAATATTTATTTAAACAGACCTTCTGCCACAGGTTGGTTTTGTGTTTGTTTGTTTGTTTTCCCAGACGAACCTTGGAAGGTGAAGGATGAAAATATGTGCCTGTTACCTTATTCTGTCCCTTTTACTGGGAGGATAAATATTATGTTACCTTTTGCAAGTTGTGAGATGTTTACTCAGCACAAGGCATAGCATGTGTTATTTGTCTGTTCAGTTATAGCAGCTTCTGGATATTCAAATACTGCATTTGAAGTCAAAAGTGCTCACAATCCCCTGTATTTTATCAGCATGTGTAGTACAAAGAAAAGGCCAAAGTGAGGAAGCTGATGTAATGAAAATGTCATACCTGATTCAAAAGGCAAACAAGGACCAGCTATCAAAAAAAGACCCCAGAGATAGTTATGCATTATGGGTACACCCAGGATGGAACAAAGGTCTGGCTTTTGCACTCTGAGTATTTTTCATATTCCAAAACACTTCTGTGACATAACTTCTGATGTATATTCAGGCTATCCTGTTCTTTGCATTCCCAGTGGACTGGACCTATATTAAGACCATTGCTCAAAGAGTACTCTCAACTAATATAATTGTTTTCAGCTTGGAATTTGATCTCTTTTGGTCTCAGAAAGGTTAATTATCAAATGACCCCTGTTTGCTTCTCACAAGTCTCTCAAAATTTCTGTAACTGAGATTATACACTAGCTACTGGACTAAATTTAGCAGTGATGCTCTGTATTGAGTCAGATATGTTTTGAAAACCAAACTCAATTGTTCTCTGTACCCTATCGGTCTTCTTTGAAGTTAACAGGGATGGTGTGGGAAGAAGATCAGTTGACTACTGCTTTTGTTGCCTGCTGCAGCTCATCTTAAAATTTTAAACTGGGTGAGGCACGAAGAGATTCCTCTGGAGATACCAGTTGTCCAAAGGGCACAAGTTTCCCAGTAATTCCCAGAGAAGAGCTTGGGTTCTTGTTGGCACAGTTTTTAACACTCCTATAACAAGTATGTTCTGTATTAGTCAGTAGTACAGCTGTTATATTCAGCTGGGTAACAACACTTCCCAGCAATTCCTATCCAGTGAGGCAAATAGATAAAATATGTGGAGTTTTTTGTTTTGTTGTTTTTTTTTTCTTTCTTTCTTTTTAATTGAAGCTATTAAAAGCAAAGTCATACAGACTTTTCTTTGAGCTGTTCTAATCAGTAAACCTGCAGTAGCACATGTATTACAGGAGCATGTTATGGGAAGATGAAAATGATCACAGAGGGGTTTGAGACATGCAAGTAGGAATTTCAGGGCAAGGGAAAATGTATTTCTTAATGCAGTCTGGGTTCAGAGTTGCTCCCCAAAGCCAGGTCTAGCTTTTTTCACTGGAAATACAGTAAAGGGCAAGGAGGCAAACTGTATTAATCAGGGGTCTGTTCTGATTTTGTCATTTCTGATGGTCTCCTGCTTTAGAAGAGTGTGACTTTGACACCAACACAATGTTGAGGACAAAGCCTCCAAGATCTCCAAGTCATTCCACTGCCCACTTTTTTTTCCCCTTGTCCAACTTGCGCTGTGGGCAGTGCATAACAATTCCCGAAAGGGTTCCTTGGAAATCCATCTGCTGGGTCAGTGACCAGAGCAGGGGTCAGAGAAATGCCTTGTAGTGAGAGCTGAGTGGAGCCCTGTCCCTTGGACCACACTCAGCACACTGGTAGGTTGCAGCAACACTGCAGGGAGCTGATATTGTTTCATGTTGCTTTTTTTTACATATTTTTGCCCTGCCAAAGAAATCCCAGCTGCCAGGACAGTGTTCACTGATATTTGCCTTGGGATACCAACATGTGTTTACTGTGCTGCTCAGGTAAAGCATCAGAGAGGGTTTAGTCAGTGCAGAGATTTTGGCCTCAGGTGTTTATAAATCACAGGCAGGGGCACCTTTCACTAAACCAGGTTGCTCAGAGCCCCATCCAACCCGGCCTTGAACAGTTCTGGGGATGGGGCATCCACAGCTTCTCTGAGCAACCTGTGCCAGGGCACCATGATTTGAGTTCTCAAGGAATTAGTTTGCCCTAGAAATCTGGAAATTTAAACAGTTTTGTTGTCTTGAATTACTGCTTGGCTTTCTGAATCTCTAAGGGATCACTCAAATCATGTTAATAAACTCCCTGGACCATAAAAACCTTTTTTTTTTTTATTTCCTAAAAAGAAGCATTTTTTATTCATCAGGAGGCTAGCAGAAACAGAGTTTCCCAATACTGGTGAGCAAATCTGCGTGCTCACAGCTCTTATTAAGCTCAAGAGTTGTGGGAATTGGAAGACTTTGGAAAGGAATTTTTAAGTCATTAAATCATTCTGATATCTCTGTGAGGGCCTGCATTTTCTAACTATTTTATTTACAGATTTCTGGCCCCTTAACACATCACAGATTTTCACTTTCAGTGTTGCTTGATGTCACACCAAACCAAGAGTCTCATACCCCTGGCTGGGCAGTGAATCCCTAAAACTGCTGTTGGGGTAGAAGTGAAAAGCAGACTTTTCCAGCATGTCCCGATTCCCATTTCACTGTACAGCCCCTGTGGGATGGGAAAGTCATTCTGCTAAGGGAGAGACAGATAAACACTATTTTGGAAAGTGATTTAAAAAATACACCTGTAGTGTGTTTGGATTGGACATCACAGGAAATGGAAGGTTTGCAGAGTGGCTTTTCACTGCAGGAGAAAGATTTGACCTCTGTAGCAGTGGGTCTTTCTGCAGTGTGGGCTGTGTTTGTGAGCTCTCAGCCAAGAATATTCCCTCTGGCTGACTGGTAATTGGGAAAACCTTTGGAGTGTGGGCAGGATTTCTGATGAGTGTGGGCAGGATTTCTGATGATCCTTCAGCTTTGGGGTCATTAACAGACAGGAGGGTGGCAGGATGGGTGACAATCTGGTTTTCTAGGAGACTTGCTGCTCTAGCTGGCATGTGAAATGTGCTCTGTATTGTAAATCCTGGAGGGCTTTTATCTCCACAGAGGTGAGGGAGGCTGTGTCTGGTGGTTGTGACACTGACTGGAGACCTGGGTGCTGTGCTGGGAGGCACTGGAGGAGTTTGGCAGGTTGGACTCTCCCCTCATTGGAACCATGATTTTTTCCTTCTTAGTCTCTGTACCCTGAGCCTCCCTCAAGCAAAGTAAGCCCAGGAGTACCTGAGCATTCCACAGAAGCACAGGGGAGCACAGGGCAGGCAATTCCTTATGATTTGCCTCAAGTGAAGTTAGTACAGTCCAGCCTGACTAATGATTTAAAAATGAAATCAAACACTAAATCAAATAAATGGAGTTGTGAAACTTTGTTTTCTTTTGTCATGGATTGCTTCCACAAAGCATTCCTAGAAGCAAGGAACCCTTCCACTGATCAATCTTACTTAGGAGGGGTAAACAGGGACACAGCCCCAGCATTTCACACAATCCTACAGGGCTGAACTGACACAAACTGGTTTGTTCCACCACTTCAAAAGACAGATGAAGTAAAAAATTAATTATAATATTGATTTCAGATTAGCCAAGTTAAATTAAATGGTTTGTTCAATACCAGGTGGTTTTAAAAATGCATTATACAGTGCATTATTTACGATCTCCACTTAAACAAAAAGACCCAAATATTTTATGTAATTAAGAAATGGATTCTGAGGTGTAGCTCTATGGGCTGAATGAGAAGGCTTGGTGCACTCCTGGAGATATTTGTCCTACAGAGAATATTGGAATGGCCTTAGGAGAGCAGACAGAGGACACATCTAGTCTAGTGCCTTGTCTTGAGCAGTGGTCACTCACAGATAGTTGTAGAAGAGTATGAAAAAGGGCAAATGCACAACTGCACTTCTCTCAAAACAAATTTTCCTGGTTTCCACCTATAGATGGAGAAGGGCTTGCACCATCAAATACAGCTTTCTCTAGGTGTAACCACATGTTACGTCACTGAAATCACTGGTATTTGCAATAGATTTACACTGCTGAAAAAAATATAAGCTCTAGCTTTTAGCTCCCCCCCTGGAGGATGTCATTGAGTCCCTCACTGACTTCAAAAGAAATAAACAGGAAAAAGTGATTTTATTGCATTATCCCTCGATAAAATCAAATGGACACCTTTAGCAGGAGTCAGACTACAGTAAAAGCCAGGAGTGTAGTAGTATGTCAGTGATAAGATCACACATCAAGATTATGAAGATGAATCATACAGGGGTTTGCTGTTTCTTTGGCTCTGAAGATTTCTCTAGAGAATTTGAAGATTAGATATAAAATGTTTCCAGCTGATAGAGCTGCTCGTGTGGTTGCTCTGTCTTGGTGATGAGATACTGAGATATTTAAATAACATCTAAGGTTTGTGTCCTGCAGTCCTATCAGGACTGACACTCCTTAAGCAACAGTAAGTGAAAGGAGATTATTATTTCTGAGCTGGGTTTGACACTACAATTTCCAGGGGTAGCCAGCATGTCAGGATTGTCACTACACCCATGCGGATCTCATGATCCAAAATTTTGTCTTTGGCATTGATGAGTCAATGTCCCAGTGCTGAGGTGTGTTCATGAGGATGGAAAAACAGTGAAAGGTTGTGTTCTCAGCAGTCCCTGCATGGCCTGTTTCTCATCAATTCCCTGGTGCTGGTGCTCCTGACCCATGTCATTAAAATCCTGACCACACACTGCTACTGCAAATGCTGCAGCCTTCTCTCCCACTATCAGGGATGTTCTGTAGCCACCAACATACCCACAAGCTTCCTGTGAGAATTGGAGTGTGGCAGATCTGGGGCTCATCCGTCTCCCTCTGGCAAAACCAAACATGAGTGGAGGAGGAGGCTTAGCTGGGTTGTAAGCCACAGTTTTTATCACAGTTCTTCACAATACCTGGCATTTCTCTTCATGTCCCTGGTCCAGGGGGCAAGTGGCTACAGGCAGAACTCAGAGCAGCCAAACAGGTGAAAAAAAAAAACCTTGAAATGAATATGTTGGAAAGATCAAATCCAGAAAGCTAATGAGAAGTTCTAGGTTTCCCATTTGAAAATATCCACAGCTTTGCAAATAATCTCATAATGTGGTTTGTGTTTAAGTCTGATTGATGATCTTTAAATATTGCAAGGTTGGCAGAGCTCAGTTAGCAGAAAAAGCTGAGCATGGTTCTTGTCTATCTTTCTTTGACCATGATATTGACATTTGAGTTTCCTGTGCAGAGCAGAGGAGTTCAGGGTATGAGATGTGCAAGTCAGAGACCAGGTTTGCAGGTATTTTCCTTTGATGTGGGAGAACTTCCTAAGAGAAAAGTGGCAAAAGTGTGCTTACAGAGGGTTTATGTGCAGCAAGGCGGGGAAAATATCTGCAGTCATACAAGGTAGCTCTATTATGGAAAGAAGGTAGAATGCTTTAGCATAGCAGAGCTCTTCCCATACCTGTATTTTTCTATTTTCTTAGCTTTTTTCTGGATGAAATCCCAGCCAAATCTCTTCTCTCTGGTGGCGAATCAGTGGGAATGCTCTGTGCATACTCATTAGCTTTCAAACCCCTCATGCATAAAGAAGGGCTCGCAGTCAGGGCAAGTGATGGTGCTCAACCAACTGCATTCCCAGCAAATCTCTTTTACATCCAGTGCTGAGAATTGCCACACTTTAAACTGCACTCTGACTGTGGGGTTTGGGGTTTTTTTTCCTCTTAGTATGTGTTTTCCCACTTGGGAAATACTGTGCTGTTTGGTAGATGTTAAGCAATTAATAAACTGGCATGTTTTGCATCCCATTATGTGGACAGAATGACAGAGCTCTTCTTGTTTGATGAAGGCAGCAACATTTAATTGCCTCTCCACTACTGAAACGTGTCTGGTCTGTGCTAGACTTGCACTGTACTGCTGCTGCAGGATTGGGGTTTTTTTAATGCCACAAACGTTGGAATATCTTATACTGTGTGCTGTTTTAAAGGATTTTTGTTTCATTATTCAAAGATGCCAGGAAGTGATTTTCACACAGTTTATCTTACCCCTTTTTCTAGTATTAGTAATCCTATGTGGCAAGTCAGTTTTGTCACTGGTTTGGGACACAAAAGGTTTGCGTTCATCCTATGCTGACAAATATATCTTATGTGACTTTGGGTGCTGACTGTTGCTGGTAAGAGCTTTGTTCTATAAACAGGTCACAGGCAAGCAATGATGTGTCTTACACCTTGATTATCATGCAAAATTTGTGTCTGAAATTTATGTGACATTTATTCAGAGAATTTTTGGGGAAAAAAAAAACCCAAGCAAACAACCCCAATCCTGTAGTGATTAACTTAGGGCCACGTATCCTTCACAGAACTCTATACAGAACAATTTTCAAGTCTGGATTGAGAACCCCTATATGAGAGCTCAGTGCAGGCATGGCCAGATCCTCCTCTGGAATCATCTGTCCAGGACTTCTGCTGCACAGTTTACCAATAATCAGAGAACCATATGCTGTATTTCATAGTTAAATTGAAACAGCCTTCATTTTCACCAAGAAGAGTAGTAGGAATAATTTCATATTTTGCATTTAATTAGGAAAAATGAGTAGAGAGTGTGTCATTTTCTTTTATATGACAATTAGAAATGTGCCAAAAAATTCAGTCTGGAATTTATGTGCAGCTATCCTTAGCAATTAGTCATCGTATTTACTGCCAAATAAATGTGGTTTTTTTAGCAGAATTTCTGTGAAACTGCAATTACAACTAGGGAATGAGTAGATTAATCCCATCTGCATGTTTCATATGGCTCTTCCCACAGACACTCTTCATCCCCTCCCCACATGCTCTATTCATGGCTGACTTACTGAATCCAGTAAAACAGGGAAAAGGAAATTCTCTACACTCTTAAAACGAAAAACTGAATTAATATAACTTAACCTTATTTACCAAAAAAAATTACATTTTCTTATGCCACCTGCTATCATGGCAATTTGAGTAGGCAGAAGGCATCATTTTCCTTTGAGGAGAATATTGGTTGGAGTTCAGGACCTAATGCTGCAGACCTTCCTCCCTTTGCTAAAAACAGGGTGATTAAGAAGAGAAAGGACTAAAGGATCAGTTCATGGCACAGAGAACAATTGAAGTACTGCATGAGGTGAAAGGGGTAATAAATCATGTCAGGATCAACTTCTTGCTTTTCTTTTCTTTTTTTTTTTT